>CM021107.1:320595904-320760777 GCA_007115665.2 Sequoiadendron giganteum | reverse complement strand
TCTCTCTCCCTCTCAAATCTCTCTCTCTCTCTCAGGTCCCTCCCACTCCCTCTCCATCTCCCTCTCTCCTTCTCTCTCTTCCCCTCCATTTGAAGTCTCTCTTAGGTCTCTCCCACTCCCTCCTTCTCTCTCTCCCTCTTCCTCTCCCCCTCCATTTCTCTCTCTCTCTCTCTCAATCTCTTCCACCTCTCCTCTCTCTCTTAACTCCACACCCTCTGATCTCCCCATCCTCCTCCTCCCATTCTCCTCTCTCCACATCACACACCCCATCCCTTCCATCCCATCCTCCTCCCTCCCATCCTCAGCCACCTCCTTCTTCCTCCTCCCATCCTCCGAGGGAGAGACAGAGGAGGAGTGAGACACTGAGAGGAACAGAGACAGACAGGAGGAGAGGGGAGCAGTGAGGAGAGAGATAAAAAGAGTTTATCCAGAGACAATCTGAAGTAATCCAAAGACAGTTAAAGTGAGACCCTGTGAGGAGAGAGGGTTAAGGAGACCCAAGAGGAGTGGAGAGGGGAGATGGAGAGTGAGAGGGAGAGAGAGGGAGAGGGAGAGAGAGGGAGAGGGAGTGGGAGGGACCAGAGAGGGAGGGAGGGAAAGAGGGAGAGAGAGAGGGAGAGAGAGAGAATTGAGAGGGAGAGAGATAGAGGGAGGGAGAGAGAGGGAGAGGGACTTGAGAGGGAGAGAGGATAGAGAGTGTGGGAGAGAGATACCTAAGATGGAGATGGAGAGAGTGTATGTGTGTGAGAGAGAGAGAGGGAGTGGAAGAGACCTAAGAGAGAGAGACTTAAGAAGGAAAGAGAATTTAAAGGGAGGGGGAGAGAGAGGGAGAGGTCATGGGAGGGACCTGAGAGTGAGAGAGAGAGAGAGAGTTGAGATGGAGATGGAGAGAGAGATAGTGCATGTGTGTGAGAGAGAGATACCTAAGAGGGAGAGGGAGTTTAGAGGGATGGAGAGAGAGAGGGAGAGAGAGATGGAGAGTGAGAGGGCAATGGAGAGGGAGTGGTAGGGTCCAGAGAGAGAGAGCTAAGAGGGAGATGGAGAGTGAGAGAAAGAGGGAGAGAGGGAGAGAGGGAGATAGAGGGAGGGAGAGGGAGAGAGGGAGGGAGAGAGGGACTTGAGAGGGAGAGAGTATGAGTGTGAGTGAGACATTGAGAGAGAGAGAGGGAGTGGGAGAGAACAAAGAGAGGGAGGGAGTGGGGGATACTTGAGAGAGAGAGACCTAAGAGGGAGAGAGGGAGAGAGGGAGTGGGAGAGAATTGAGAGAGAGACCTAAGAGGGAGAGAGACTTAAGTGGGAGAGAGACTTCAAAGGGAGGGAGAGAGAGAGGGAGAGGGAAGATGGAGAGTGAGAGGGAGATGTAGAGGGAGAGAGAGGGATAGGGAGTGGGAGGGATCTGAGTGAGAGAGAGAGGAAGGAAAGATGGAGAGAGAGGTAGAGAGATATGTCTAGAGATCAAGGAGAGAGTGTGAGAAAGATAGGTATAAAGAGGGAAAAATAGAGAAGAAAGGAGGGAGGGATAGGTCTAGAGCTTAAGGGGAGACATGGTGATATATAAAGAGGTAGAGAAAGGGATAGAGAGATATGATGATTTATGAAGATATTTTCATCTCCTTTCTACAAAAAATATAAATATTTCATTATTCATTAATTTTTCTAATGTTTCAAGTATTTTGAGATGAGTGTTACAAAAAAATCATTAAAAAAAGACTTTGCATGTGAAAGTAGTGAGCATTTGATGTTTCAAAAATGAAATATGAATTTTAAATGATTATAATTATTTTTTGTGTACAATATAGAAACACCACCTATTCCATTGCGTAGAGCTCTCAATCACCTTTCCAACACCTATAAAAAGTCAAAATTTTGATAAGAAATGCAAAAGTTATGCCCATTTTACTAAAGAGGGATTTTTAGGTCTTCAAAATTGATATCCGTTTTTTTTTTCAAAAAAATGGGTTCCCGATTTCCAAAATAAATATCCATTTGAAAAAAAAAATGGATATCCATTTCATTTTGGTATTACCAAACCAAAACAAATATTGTACCCAAGCCTGCAAAAAAGTCAAAGCGGAAATTTCACTTTTTTGGGCGTGTTAAAAATACCTTTTTTTCACATCGCCACTTTTTGGACCCCCATGATCTTGCACATACCCTCGTCTATTTTTATTTTACAGTCCCAAATAGGTGGATTAAATTATTCTACTGTTAAACAAATCCTGTACAATGTAATGTCCCCTTTTCGAAATGAAACCAAGTTGAAACTCAAATGCTCATTGTTCATTTCCCATGGGCCTTGGGGATTTTTCTCTTGGAAAATAGGAATATAATAATAAATAAAGAGGATCTTAATGTCATAAAAGGGGCCACTTAAGTGTTATCATAAAATATAATTATAATAAAGAGGGCCTCAAGTAAATTGAAATTATAAATAAAGGATGTCTCTTATAATTGAAATCTATTTTAAATAATTCCTCTCAAATATCAATCAAAGGTCATGAAGGAAATTTGAAGAGCTATGTCTTTGGAGGAAAACTCTATTTAAGAGAAGCCAAAAAAGGAGGAGGAGGCATAATGATCAATCATTTTATTTTTTTGATTTCTACTCCTTGTTGAAGTTTTGGACTTTGGTTCAATTAACTTGATGACAAAAAATCTCTAGGATTGGAGTTGGAGGATGAAAACCCACAATTCCTTGGAGTGATTTCATATAGGAGTCACCATCGAGCTAAATTGTTCAAATTCCAAATTGATATTAATATTACACTTGTGCTCAAGTGGCACTCTGACTACTGGAGTAATATTGCATTCTTTTTGGCTAGTAATATATCAAGTTTGTGTTTACCATTCACCATATAAGTCAGTGCCATTAGAGCATGATAATGGTTTCCTTATGATCATTGGTTGTTGTTGATACATGCCATCATAGGTGCAGTTGAGAAAAAGGTTTCATACAACTAGTCACCAACTTTCACATATATAAATTACATCATTATTTCTAGGGTACTATTGCAAGTTGGGGCACTCAGATATATGGTGGATCCATATGGTATGTGCAACTCTTGTATTGTTGTCAAAACAATAATCCAAGTTTGGATTATGGTATGCAACCCTTTAAAATCATTGTCACATCCAGGGATCATTGTGGTGACTTCATATTTGATCCAGGTATCAAGAATATATGATCTATTATTGTCAAGGTTTTAGGACTACTAGGATGAACATAAGTCCATATTGTATGCTTCATAACAACCTTGTTTTACTATTTCATAGATCAGTTTGCCTATCAATACAAGTATTTGATTTATTGCATTAGTATTTTTCATTTTCAGACTTTATCTAATCTACAAATTGGGTCCATATTATTGTTTATTTGCATTGTACTATATGAAATATCTCAATTTGTGTAATAAAAAACGCTAAAAAGGAGGGCATAAAATTAGAAAATACCAAAAAATAAGAAAGTTATAGAATTGGAGACATTACAATGGCATCAGAGTTGGATCTTGCCGGCCTATGAGATTTCCTTCTTATATAGTCAAGTGATAGAGCCAATAAGTATTATCAAAGGGAACTTAGAAAAACTATCCATTTCCTAAGAAACAATTAAAGCTACACAAAGTGAATCAGATGCGAAGAATTCTTATGTTGACATTTCACTTGGAAATTGGAATTGTTTTGTAGCTTTTCACAATGAGAGGAGGGATCCAAAGAAAGAGGCAACACATCTTGAGAAGGCTTGAGAATTGTATTGTAAAGTGTTGGCACAAAGACCAAAAATGTTTATGTTGCAAATGGGGCAGCCATTGTGCTAGCTGAAAGGGGTCAATTTGATATTGCAAAATAAATTTTTACACAGGTACAAGAAGCTGCAATAGGAAACATCTTTGTTCAGATGCCTGATGTGTGGGTAAATCTAGCACATGTTTACTTTGCACAAGGATAGTTTGTGCTTGCAGTGAAAATGCATCAAAATTATTTGAGAAAATTCTATTTTGACACTCACACCCAAATTTTATTATATTTAGCTAGAACACATTATGAAGCAAAATAGTGGAAAGATTGTAAAATAATATTATTAAGAGCAGTAGATTGTAACTACTGTAAGTTTCCAATTAGAAAGCTATAGATTTTGTGTTTAATGTAATGAGGCTTTTGAATTACCTTTGAATTTAGTACAGAGGGTGTCCCCAAATCCGACTTCGTTGTAGAGGGCCACACCGACTTCATATTTGTTGCAACAAACTCTAAATTCCTTGCCCTTACTTGCCTTTTCAGAAGTCTCCAGATCCTCTCTGAATATTTATCGCCCATGCAAGTAGCTGCTATAACTGATCAAAACACCTCAATGCCGGGCTAACCTGCAACTAACGAATGAATCGAGGAATTCTACAATGAACACAAATAATGAATCGTGCCAATAATTGGCTGAATTTTTTTTTTTAAAATTTTGTCTAATTTGTATTTGGTGACTAACTATTTAGACATTTTTATTTTTGTGACTAAATAATTTTTTAGTCAACAACCAAATTAGTCATTTATTTACTCATTTATAGCTGAGTTGCAAAAAAATAGTAGAATTTAATCATTTTTAGTTGTGACTAAAATTTTTAGTCACCTAGTCATTTATTTTCCAAATTCTACTAGTGTAGGCCGGCCTTAATGAAATGTGTATACCTCAATCGTGTAACACCAAATAGGTCAACACCTAACACTTCCATAACATAAAGAAGTGAAGAAAAACCATGCCACTACTTAATTGGGACCCATATCTACACAAACATGCTTCTCAAAACTTCCTCAATCAACAATTATCCTCTGTAATTAGCAATAGCACACTAGGTCAGCCAAATTTGCACTAACACTAACAAGTGACTCCAAACACACTTCTCAAAGTCCAAAAACATCTTACAGATCACACAAAAATACTCCATAACATCCATACAACATCTCAAAGTACTCCAGCACTATCAAAATATTCTGCACAACCACTGCAACCACCTGAAACTCAAGAACACCTTCATTCTTTACAACTAGACATACTGGCATAGACATCTAACACACCAAACAACCTTACAAAAGAACTCATCACTTGCAACTTCAAGGGAAGGTTGATACAACCATTATAAGCACATTCCTAGATCCACAATACCAAAAACTTCACTACGGAAAAATGCAGAGCAATCTCATTTCTCCCATACAAAACTGCTTCATAGTTCACACACTGGTGAGCACATCTTCTTTTTCCACATGATCTAGAACCCAAAACTCTAGTTATAATGCCTCATAACACATTTGATCATCAAGTTCAAACCACATGAGCATATCTACAATACAAAAGAAATGCGGAGCAAAATATTGAACACCACTTTGACACACTGAATTCTCTTTTATTCAAATTTTATCAAAATCACTTGGAAACCAAACATCACAAACACCATCTCAACATTTGCAACACCTTATCAACATCTCAACCACACAAGAGGTTGATATCCACAAGAAATTACTCACCATTGCTACATTAGAGGTTGACACTAGTGACAACATACTACAACACAATTGAACACACCTGCTTCCTTAGGGGTTGACATCAATGCAACACTGCTTTGTTGACATCAATGATAACACAAGTTTCCAGCATAAGGATGTTAATGTTACTCCCAAGAGCACTAGGATAAATTCTCCCACCATCAAAATGGGTCCCTCCCATCATTCCTTTAAGGAACATGCTACCACCAATCCTTTAATCAACCCCACCACCAATCCTTTCATTGACCCCATCATCCCCATCACCAATCCTTTCATCAACCCATCGCTAACCTTAACCATCCACCTCCTCTATCTCTTACCTTGGATCAAAAAAATATTACACCTTCAACATCTTCCACAACGATGAATCTATCACCACCTTCACGGGGCTTAAATCATATCTCCCTCAAGGATCAAAAACCATACTTTGAAAAAGACTTGGATGGATTAGAATATCCCAAGAAACTTTACAATTTCCTAAAATGATTGCACCTAAATGGTTCCAATTCGAAGCATTTCAAAGGCAAAGGGCCAAAATTCGACATAGATAAAAAAATTCCAATATGCCTAAGCCCGCTATTCTAAATCTATTCAATCCCAATGGCCAAAACACCCAAACACCAATCTTCATATGAGTTCCAAAATCTAGTCTTTCAAAATCTAAGGACGTCAAAGCAAAAGTCCATGAATCTAAAGCTAGAAGCCAATGATTTGCAGTCCCTAAAGCCAAAAATTTGGAAATCACTTGGACCCCAAAACTTGGCAATCCTAAATTCAAACAATCCAAATATTCAAAAAAAGATCCAAGTCGAACCACAAAACACATTTGGGTCAAAAAATATATTAACGTGAATACACATTCCAAAATCCAAAATCCCCCATCCAAGAACAAAAATCTACAATTTTATAAGCCAACAAAACCCAAAATGACAAAATCCAAAATCCACCATCATGTCTAACAAAATAACCCATCTCTAAACCCTACATGGTGTGTGAACTTGTTGGTCCTAGTTCCGGATGGTCCTAGGACATTTATGATTGCCTTCATATTACCATCCTTCCATCCACCCCTCTTATCTATTATCCCACATATCTCCATCACAACACCTTTTTCATCCAAACTTTTGTATAACCTACCTCCCACTCTATTTTCTTTAGCAATACTTTGGGAGAAGCCAACCTAACAATCATTGGAGCTCACAAATGACATCCATTGAGAATAACACAAGCAATGTAATCCACCTAAATTTTCCATGTACAATGGAAGATTATCAACTTATAATGGAAGAAGAAGAAGCTTGATTCCAAACATTGATTTTTTTTTTTTTTTTCCGAAAATCCAAAAAAGAAAAAAGAAAAAAAAAGTAAAGAGAAGAAAAGTCCAATGGTAAAAACCATCCTTATGGTGCCTTGGGCAAGTACCATGATGAAAACTAGTTTGAGTGTCATGCACAAATATGCTGCCTATGTGTACCCTACACTTGGGGACAAGCTTCTTCCACCCACTCATCCCATTCATCCTTTTAAATCATTAGCTAATCGTTATATCATACTATTGTATCATCCCATATCATTAGCCACATGGTTGCTTGAACAATGATAGTTTATTAGATACTAATATTTTATTTTGGTTATTGATGAAACTTGTATTTGACCATGGGAATCAACAATGGTTAGTTTATCATGGTGTGTGATTAGCTTAGCTATAATGTTTGAAATTGTATTGTTCATTAACTCTTGTGGTTATGTTTTGATCTTATTGTTTATATATTGATGACCATTTTATTTATTTTATTGGTGGAATTGAATTATTTGCATTCTATTAAATACTTGATTTTTTATGACTATGATTATTTTGATTGGTGTTTTTAAATTTACTAGTTTCATGTTAAGTAATATGTTAATTATATACTACCATAGATTGTAGTGTTACCTAGAAGGTTGTGTGGGGAAGTGATGGTTTAGGAATTTATTTGTTTAGGGATTCAAATGTGACTAGAATGGGATGATCACTATCTATTTCCCCCTATGTTGTTTATGTGATCTTTTATCTTTCTCTTGAAGGCTAACCCCCTTACACAAACAAGAGAAATGATACTTTGGAAATGTATTGAGGGGTATTCTTAAGATATACCTAATATCATCATTATAACTAGTTATATGGCTCTTCTCTATTTGATCTTGGTTTATAGTTTATATATTCTAGCTCTTTGACTCTTGGTTCCTTGCCTTCACTATGACACTTGGCATCCCCTAAAGCCATGCATGAACCTTGTGTTGTCAATCCTATGGTGTAGATGATTGATACATGTTTTGTGAGGAATTTATACATGGTGTACATTATCATGAGAATACATTTGATTTAAATATGCAATAGAAAGAGTTACATGCCTACATATGCATGAACATGATTATGGTATGTTGGTTAATGCAATTATTATTGAGATGTGAAAATGGAAAATTGAAATATAGTGAGAAAAAATGATGCTTCTATGTTTTATATTATCCTATATTATGTGACTTATGGATGATGTTTTCTATGAGTAGTATATGAGTACATTTTTAAAATTCATCTTTGTGATTGTTTTTGTATGTTGTTGCATTCCTTATGTGGTGGAGTAAGGTTTGGAATTTGTGCTTGTGCTCCACCTTTGGTGACTTCCAAGAGTAAGTCTATTTTAAGGTGGGGGGGGGGGGGCATGTAAGCCCCAACCATTCCATGACTATTTTCATATCCTAAATTATTATGATTCTTGTGATTTATCATTTTTGTAGGACCTAATTGATAGACAATTGATTTGTGTATGTATACAATGGATGATTAATGTGGAATGTTTATATTTATGCATGTGAAAACCCATACCTTGTATTTATTGTACTTTAATAATTATATCCATGTTGTTGAGATACATTTTTGGCTATTGTGATGCCATATTGAGTTTTTGTTTGAATTTGATTAGAGAATAATTTATCATATTGAGACTAATTATGGTTAGTGTGTAGGGTTATGAAATACTCCTATTTATGTATGATTTTAGTAATGGTTTATTATCATGCTCTATATTATGATTATGTTCATTTAGTAACATGATTTTTTGATGTTGCACATGCCTTGATTTTCATGTATGAGAATATGACATATTGGTCTAACCTACTACTTCAACTACCCTGTTTAGATAAGATTTGATGCATGAATTGAGTGCACGAGAATTTAAAAGGTATTGGCTAATGGAATGTATGTGGAGAAGGTACAATCATGGATCAACCATTTGATCACATCATTCCACCTTGTGGAGCTCCCTACCCATGTTTGAACCATTATTCCTTGTTTCTTTGGTCATGCACTTGTGAGTGTGTATGCTTGTGTCTCCATAGTTGGTTTATCTTATAGGCGAGTTTTTGATGTTTCACATCTCTTAGAGTGGGATGGAATTATGAGTTAGTATGTTAATTTAGTTTAATTAAATTGTAGAATTTAATCCCCTTTTTGAGTTTATTGAAATTTAGATTTTATTCAGTTGAATTCTATATTCTATTTAATTTAATAAAATATTTAGAAGTATATATTTTACCCAAGTGCATTAATTTTATTTTATTTTAGATATTTTGGACGTAAATTAATTCTTATTTGGTATTGGAAAATAAACCCACGTGGATAAACATGGCCTTGTAATATAATAATTATTTTATTAATCCATGTTGGGTTAGGTTTTCTTGTTCAAAATAATATTAATTATCTTATTTATTTGACTTATTGTTGCATTCTTTTTGGGGACAATTTTTGGTGATTTTCTTAGCTTAGGCTTCCTTGTGGTATAATAGATACATGTCGCCATTAGATTGATGAGGAAATGTGAGTTAGGGTTGACTCATTTAACCTTATGCTCAAGTTTATGTTAAGGGTTTTTTTTCCTTTTTGCTTCATTATTGTTAAAATCTTCAAAACAAAGATTAACCCATAATTGATTAAAATGATAGTATACCATAAAAGTATTATTGTAGATAATAACAAAACTAAAATAGCATAAAAAATTTAATTTCCAATAGCATGAGATACATGCAAATGCTCAAGATACACAAATCTACAGTAATCAAAATACCATGAAGAAAGCTCACAATAATTTGAATACATGCTAGAGGAGTGGATACATATATATAGAAAAGAGGAAAATACAACCAATGCTCACAACTACCCAGAAATAATTGAGTTACATTCAAGGAAGATGCATTCAAACCTTATAATGACCGAATCACTACAACTAAGCAAACTAAACTAAATTTGTAAGAAAATACTGAATATCTAAGAAAAAAATGAAAAACCTACATTAGTGTAGCTAGGTGGGTGAAAAGATGGGTCTCAATAAATCAAGCCTGATGTGGTATGCATGCACATATAAAAAGAGAGAAAAACCCCCTCCAAAGATTAAGCTTCTCATACCCAAAGAAAATATTGTAAATGAAAATACTTGATTTTTATAAAGACTTTGATGGAAATACTAACAATTTGCTTGGAAGTAGGCAATAGCAAACACCAACGTCCTATCCATAGATAAACTCCTAAATGTAGTACATGGAAATATCTGTGCTTGGCTCATTTATGATGGGATAGGTTCCATGAAATATGTATGACAATTTGTTAGTCACAAAATGTGATGGATGGTCTTCTAAACAAGATGCCAAACTTGGTGAGAATATGTTGAATCCAAATAGCCCCAATGGTGGCAATAACATCTCCCTATACTTAGATTTAGTGGAAGATAAAACAATAATGAACTACTTCTTGCTCAAATAACAAATATGATCTCAACCAAGAGAGAAGATATAACCTAAAGTGGACTCTAGATATTGAGAATTGCCCAATCTAAATATGTATATCCCACCAAGTTGATATCAATAACCATTACAAAGATGAAATCCATTTGAATCACTCTTTCTATCATTGTAGCATATCATTGGTAGGTTCATTAGATGGACATGAAGAGTGTTTTTATTTACAAAGACCTTGAAGAGGATATATACATGGAAAAAATCCATAAAATTTTCTATAGGATTCTTCCTTGGTTTGTACACTTGCGAAATCTATCTACGAATTGAAAGACTCCTCAAGCTTGGTATACTAGGATGGATTCCTTCCTTCTCACAATTGAGTTTTCTCTTTTTCATTCAAATCCAAACATCTACATTTTACAACAAGATGATTCTCTCCTCTTTGTTTCTCTATGTTGATAACCTATTTATTATGAGGAGTTTTTCATCCATTTCACTAGTAAAAGCTAACATCAAGCTGGGCTTGTTCCATTATTTTCCTAGGATCAAGATACATCAATATACTTCTAGGATCATCATTGCACAATCCAAGTATACTTTTTATTTTCTCTCATAATTTCACATGGCTAATGACAAGCTTCCCACAACTCCCTTTCTTTATGGAGTCGAAATTGAGTCTCCATACTCTTCACCTTTGGTTGACAATACCTAATATCAAAATCTTTATGGGAGCTTCATTTATTTGACTCATATAAGGCCTAATGTTTCATATGATGTGGGCATGGTGTCTTGCTTTATGAAAGATCCCCATGAGCTACATTAGGAGGTATCCAAGAAGTTTCTCTATTACATTCAAGGAAATCAAATTTAGAATTCACTACATGATGGGCATTGATATCAACTTGGTGGGATATCTGGATCTAGATCAGATAGGCGATTCTCAAGATCAAAGATCTATTTTAGGTTATACTTTCTCTTGGTTTAGGTCCTATTTATTTACCAACCAAGAAGCAATTTTATATTTCTCTATCTTCCACTAAGTCCGAGTATAGGGGGTTTGCTAATACTATCACTAATACCATTCAAATTCAACATATTCTCAATAAGTGTGATATCCATTTAAAATAACCATTAGTCATATTTTAGGACAATTAGAATTTTGCACAGATTTCATAGAACTTGGTCCATCATCAATGGACCAAGTACATAGAGGTTTACATTCACCACTTTTGGGAGCTTATCCATATATAGGTCATTGATTTCTACTACTACTCGACTTTGAAGCATGATTCCAATATTTTCTCTAAACCCTTTATAGAAAGCAAGTACTTTCATATATGGACTTTGACATGGGTGCAGGAGGCTTCATCTTTAGGGGCATACTTAGTTTCTTCCTTTATCTCTTTACTTTGAGAGTGATATTTTTGTCTCTATTTTGGTGGGATGAGGGGGGATTTTCTCCCCTTTTTTAGAGATTCTTTCCTTGGAAGGGATTTCTATCTATATGGGTACCTCATCAAGATTCATTTGTTAGGACCATCTTTTCTTAGTTTATCTTTCTTCTTTGGAACAAGTGGGTGATTATGAGGGTTGAAGGCATCTTCCTTGAATGTAATTCCCACCTATTTTTGGGTAGTTGTGCATTACATTTATTATTAGATGTATTTTCCTCCTTGTTTCTCCATATATGTATCCACTCCTCTAACATGGGCTGATGTTATTGTGAGATTATTTATGGTATTTTACTTATTATATATTTTTGTCTCTTGAGAGTTTGCATGTGTCTTGTGTTATCAAAATCTAAATTTGTTACATTATTTTAGTTTTATCATTTAATTTAATATTTTTATAATATCTTTTTCTTGTTGAACACTTCCCGAGATTGAGAGGGGGGTGAATAAATCTACACAAAACTTAACCCCTTCCGAAACTTGAAAATTTTAACACAACTCTAACTCCTTTAGCAGATAAAGATAGAACTTTAAGCAAAGCAATAACAAAGAAGAATATAGAAATTTGAATCTTTAACACCTTCAACAAACTTTACTAATGAAAGATATAGCAATAATAAGACCAGTAACAATAGAAAGAGATAGATAACATACACATGCACAAGGAGACGCCAAATTTATGTGGAAAATCCAATAGGGAAAAACTGCGATAAGAGTTAACTCACAATATAAGGCTTATTGCCAAACGACTTGCAACAAGGGTCATTGCCTTAGAGCAAGATACAAAAAGGACTTGCAGCACTGAAGTACCAACCAACTCTAGGAGCAAGATACAAAGGACATGATGAGATTTACTATCTCAGAGTAGGATACAAAATATTTATAAGAGAATTACAAAGATTGCCAACACAACTCTCTGTTTTTTATTAGATAAGCAGGGTTTTGAAAGGGCCCTGAACCCTTTTACAAATCGAAAGATAGAACGTTTAGCTCAACAAAACAACAAAAACCAATAGAGAACAACAAGACATCACAAAACAACAACCAAACGAAACCACTATAGCTCCAACAAAATGGAGCAATGGACTACACACCTTGCTCAAGGTGGTTTAAACAATTGTTGCAAAGATTTTTGTTGAATCGTTGTACAAGGATTCATCTCCACAAATATTTTCATCTTTTTATTGCAAGGAGAAGAAACAGGGCCATTCATAGGACCAACCAAACCAAGAGTATCAACAGAGGGGCCATTAGAATCTTCAACCTCAGGCTTCTGAATGGTGTGATCTTCCGTAACAACATACATCTTCTCTTTTTCCTTCCAAACAAAGTGTTGTTTCTTTTTCCTTAGGTAGGTAAAGGAGGCATGACCTACTTTACCATTGTTGATGAATGGTAGCTTAGGTCAGATATAAACGATGATTGCTATAAGCATCATCGTCGTTTATATAAGATCAATTGCTCTTCATATTTAATATTTCTAGAAATAAGTAAAATCGAATTTTATAATGCATATATATAAAAAATGAAATTAAATAAATGATGTTCAAAATTCATATTGAATTTAATTCAGAATTCTTATAATACATATCCGCCATGTGTGAGGGGGCATATGTGTTAAGTTGTTTAACCAAATGGTAATCAGGCTGTAAAGGAAGCCCGCGTGCCCAAAGGGACATGTCCCTTGAGCGGACGTGTCTCCACGTGTGGAGACACGTCCTCTCAAGAGACACATCCCTTGGAGGCGGGTCTCTTTACATACAAATAGGAGTTCCACCCTTGAATGCAAAACATCGAAATTTATTAATGTTTTGCAATAAATACATTTGGCTTTAAGAGAAGATATCTGGAAATCAGTTTTGACTTAGAATTTCTCACATAGAATTTCAGACTTTAGTTTTTAAACTTTAGATTTTTAGGATCCACTTTGATAAAGATTTGATTACATTTACAACCACAACAATGGCAAATAATGGGAGAATTTTCATATTCAATTTGCTGCACCCACTTATCAAATCTTGAAGATAAGGTTATTTGAGTAGGGAGAATAAGGTTATTCTCCACTAACACACAAAACCTAGCAGACAATAATCGCTTCATTTGTTTCATGATCTTATTCATCATATTTTCGATTTCGTGATCTTTCCTTTCACAATCTTTAGCACTATCTCTGTTGGATATTCAATACAACTCTCACACACACTTCTTCACGCTTGTAAACTTCTCCACACACTAGCATCCGAAATGATCTTGCATTTATATCCACCACAACACTTCAATTCTTTAATTAGGTTGGTCATGAAGAGAATAAACAATGAATTCAACTAGTCGGCCACCAAAAACATAATGCAATCCTATCCTGAAAAATAGAGAGAACTAATAACATTATTAGCACTTTTTTTAAGGTGATCCAAAACCATTTACACATATGTAGGCACACATCAACCCAAGTCAGCATTGAGGAAACATGTGGATGAAATATTGAAACACAACCATTCAGCCCCATAAACACTCTTTCAATTGAAATTACTTGATGTAGTCCCAAACAGGACAGGTCAGGACCCAAATCTATCATAACTCATCTTCCATTGCTGGTGCAACCCCCCAGGCACACGATCTAAGCAAAGGAACTAGCCTTGTCGGCCAGATATACACAAAAGACTAAGAAATCCAACTCAAAACATAGTGCAACACCAAAGTAGCCAATTAGTAACATGCAAATCACATGGGGATGTTCCTTGAACATCCAAAAACACCTTCATACATTTCTTTCATAATGTCATGCCATCTACAATCACCACAACTCAAATAGGTACATAATAGTTTATCCAAGAAGCACATAATGCATAGACATGAGATATACCAATAACATATCAGCTTGTAGATCACTTCAACACATGATATTGTAGGGTGTTTTCATGCGCGTCTTTTTGGAGTAGATTTCTCAAGAGGCTTCGTGATTTCTTTTTTACAAAGAATCACGATTTTTTTGTGTGTGCTTAAATCACGTTTTCAGAAATCGTGGATTTTTCGCGTCTCTTTGACCCACGCATTTGTGTTTTTGGGCAAGCTTGTGCCGTTCTTTTTTGATTGTGGGTGGCTTCTTTTCTGTTTGAGTCGCGCCCTCTATTTTCGTGGTTATTTTTGGGCGATTTCTAGAATTGCGTTTTTTAAGGGTTTATGCATTGGAGTTGAGATTTTTCAAAAATCGACTCTTTTTCTAAGCACACAACTTGGGTTTTTTTGTGGCATTCTTCTATGTTCAAGTTTTTTCCTAGCCGCAACTTGTATTTCACAGGTTTTTGCTCGCATTTTCTATGATGTTTTTTTGTACCAAGACTTGTGGCAGGATTTTCCTGAACCTTCACTGTTCGTGGGTTTTCAAAGGTGGTTTTCTGAGTACGTGGGTTTGTGGGTTTACAATATTTTTTTTGAGTTTTTATGGCAGTTTTAAAAAAATAAAATTTGGAACCAGTTTTGACAAATTTTCTGGGAAAAATAAAAAATTTGCAAAGAGTTTTTGAAATTTTTTCTTAAAAATATTTAGAAGAGTTTTTGAAAAATATTTCTATAAAATTCTGCTATCTTGTAGGAGTTTTTTGGAGGATTTTTTTCTGAAAAAAATCTTACTTGCAAAGCTTTTGAAGGTTTTTCTAAAAAAATCTTACAATTTTTTAGCCTTTTTTTTCAGACGATTTTTGAAAAATCAAGAGTTGTGCCAGTTGATTGTCTAGTGTTTTGCCAACTGATCATAGAGTTACCTTGTTTTTCGTGCTTTGGAAAACAAGAGGGATGGCGTCTTTGTCCAAAGTTATGTAGGAAAGTTTGCAGAGGTTCACCGAAAAATTCTACTACTTGGAAGCAATGAAAGCTCACTGTTTTTGAGTGTTGGTGTCTAGATTTGTTTGTTCTACGAGAAATGACCAGTAATCGCAAGGCAGTTATGCTTCTCCAGATATCAATCACCGATGATATGTTGCTAGAAAACTTTGGGTAGACTTAGTTTTTTTGTTTGTACAATGACCATTAATGGAGGGTATTAAAATATTAATGGTCATCTTAGTTATAATTAAGCGTCAATTAGCTTTAGTTCTTTTTAGCATTTTCCTATTTTTTAGCTTTAGTTTTCGCTAGTTTACTATTGTTTCTTTTTAGAAACATCGTCTTGTAAATTTCTTTATAGGGAGCTTTCATCTCTTGTTGTAATCACGCCAATCATAAATATCAATAATAATTTCAAGAACATAGCCAAATAGGACTGTGGTTGTACAAGATGCCAATGCGGCATAGGGGCACTACCATGGCCATATGGGGAGTACCACACTTGATTGAATGACAATGTCCACAATACATTCCTAGTTGACAAAGCTAGAAGATAGAGGCAGTGACAAAAACCAAAAGCACAATCCCTCAGCTCTATCATCCACAAGAAGCATCATCAACTGCCAAATCATGCACACATCTCTAACCCTCCTCTTCTTATAGACAACTCTTCCTCTGTTCTTAGTTTAACATAAAGAACTGAAATGCATGTTTAGAATAGTTGTTTATTCTTCACATTCATATTGAAACATTAAACTAAGGATAATGGATTAGGCAACAAAACTGAGCTTAGCAAACTATATTTTATCCTTATAACACCTGCTTATGCATCTTCTTTGTTAAGTCTATTTGCTTCATTCTTTAAATTCTTGGGTATTGTACTAATGCTCTTCCCACATGACTATGGAGGAATTAATACAAAAACAACTTATATGACGTAGATATGTAATTTTTTATCTCGTACTGCACTTTTGTTTAAAGTTGAAAATTAGTTAGTGAAAATTGACTGCTGAAGATCGTCTGGATCACTTCATATTTCGATATATATGATGCTATTAAATGAGGTAGAGAATTGTCTGTATGTATGTGAATGTATGCATAAATTTTCAGTGCAGATTTTGAATTTGATTTATATAGTTTCTTTTGATCTCCAGTTTACAGTTTTATTACCTTAAATGGTTCCGGATCTCCTCTAAAATTTTGATTAATTGAACTGTCCTACAATTTTCATTAAACTACTGGAAAACAAATTATATGATTTGCCATTGTATAATTATATTGTTATCTAATTCATTGTACTATTGTATTATTATCAAAATAGTAAACACAAAAGACACATAATATAGACCTGTAGTAGTTAAATAATGACTGTTTCCTGGACTACATAATATGATATTTACAGAACTAAGAACGCCCATCAGAGCCATCATGAAGGAAAAGTGCATATTCACACCATTAATTTGGCACAACGCTGCAAGTGTCACTGGGAGAGGTTGATCGCTGAACTGACACTTTCCATAAAGCTGTATACCTATCTGCACAAAAAGGAGAGCTATTGTTCAACTTATGATTTATATACAAATAACTTGGGCATATCATAGACCTATAGCATTGAGTTCACATCATAGTTTACAATGTTTTCCATGCTTGAATCCCATGCTAACCATGATTAGGTAAGCCCTTTTCTAACGTTGTGGCCTCTAATGTACATTACATTCTCAATGCTAGAGCAGGATAAACTGTTAGATAAATGAAATGAACTCAACAAATAATTTTATCAATTTATTTTGTTATCTTGATCAATTGTTCAATTGTGCTCCAATTTAAGAATGGATGACAAGGGATGCCTCTGTTGTATCTTTTCCTGGCAACCTCTTTTTCCTAAGCCATTGATTTAATGATTTGCTTGATATCCTCAACCACCCAAGGATTGGAGGCCTTCGGATAGCAATTCCTGACTTTCCAGATTGACTGCCAGAATTTATGTACATACTGGCATCTTGATGAGAAGAAATCCTATTATTGACTCTTTGATGATAGGTAGTTTGACATATTTCATCTTCAGAAGCTATGTGTCCTTTTGGATCAAGATCATCTTTATGACTGGAGACAACAAGGCCCAACTCATCTTGAAGGATTTTAACAATAGCATCATATCGTGAGTCTTGGGTGTCACCTAATCCAGTGATGATTGTTAAATCATCTTTGATTGGATTCTCTGCACATCAAAACACTGAAATTATTTCCACAAATTGTAGAGCAAAGCAAAATGAAATCAGGCCCGCCAGAACATGCGGGAAGAATATTTTAAGTGACCTCAATATTTTATAAAACTATGCCAGATAATGTTAATGCTAGTAAAAAAGACATCCAATTTACATGTTCATGTTTCCAGAGCTCATATTTTGGTATTTGGTAGAATGAAAGCAAGCGACTGATTCTCAAAATTATTATGGCCAAATTTATCCAACTCTAGCAACACAAACATAGATAATTATATTTCTTAGCTTCAAAATCACTCTTGCCCATTGGGTCAACGAACAATTTATTGGAATAACACAGAAGATAACTGTTGTTTCCTTTTAATATGAGCCATATATCAAAACTTTCTTGTCATATACTTCAATTATTGCACACTTAAATTTTATTCTTCTACAAATGTCATTTCTTTTTAATTTGAACCATATATCAAACCTTTCTTGTCATAAACTACACTTATTGCATCCTTAAATTTCACTCTTTTGTATAGAAGCTATGAGAGATTCACCAAAGTTCAAGATTTTTATGAGGATTTAGAGAGAAAAGGAAATTGGGGAAAACATTAAAACATAAAAAGAAATTACATATCCCTTTAAAATTATTATTACCAGCCTGTTAGAAAACATAAATTTTGGAGTACTAAGAGTAAGGAGAAATGAGACCCACCTAAAGAAGAGATATAATTAAATTGAACTATGATGGAATTTCAAAGTGCAAACCAATCCTTGGTGGAGGATGCAATCTCTAAGATAGTAAAGGCTTGGTCCTCTGTTTTTATGTGCAAGACCTATGCATATCCAACAGTATTGCAAGAATTGAAGCTGGTCAGAAGTCTAAAATTTAGAACTGAATTTGGACAACATACTTGAAAGCATAGTTGGAAAACTCGGACTCGGCAAAAACTCGGCAACTTAAAAAATTGCTTAAATTTCTTTAGAAACACATTTTTTTTTTTTTGCAAAATTCAATGACAAGATGAATCCAATGAGTCCATAATTTGATTGATTTTAGTGCAAATTGGATACAAAATCACATTCTCATGCAGAATCCTGATGGCTGAAAGCCTGATAGTCTAATAGAAATTACAATAGATAGCTGAAAATGAAAATAGTAAAACTAAAAGTAAATACTAAATACAACATTTTACACCTTCCTCTTCCCTAATCTACTAAAATCTAGGGGAGAGGTAGATGCTCTAGTCCTACAAGTAGGTTGTGGCTCCTCGGTTGGCATGGGAGGAAGTGGCTAAGGTTGGACCTCCATCCTGGAAGTAGCTGGCATTGGCAATGACTCCTCATCCTCATGAGTGTCCTCCAACCCTACATCTCCTACTGCACCCACATCCTCCATTGCCTGTCTCTCAAAATCAAGAATCTCATCCGCGGTAAACAATGGAGGTTGCTCATCTGGCCTTGTCCAATCACTGTAAGGATCTATCTCATCCAAATCAATAGGATCTTGTGATTTGTCCTCTACCATTTTTGTGTGCAATCGAAGGTTGTATTGCATAAAGACAAGGTCATTGAGGTGCTTTTGAGCTAATTTGTTCCTCCTCTTTGTGTGAATGGCCTCAAACAAGCTCCAATTGTGCTCACAATTGGATGCACTACAAGGTTGACATAGTATGTGGAGGGCAATTCTTTGGAGATTTGGAGTATTTCCACCAAGCCTCTGCAAAAAAACATATTGAAGAGTTAGAAAACAAAGTCAAAACACATTTTATCAAATTATAAGATGCATGTGAAATAAACTTAAAGACTCCCAATTTATACCTGGTGTCTGAGTGGTTCTTCCTCAAATAGCTAGATCTGAGGAAAAGAGCCTACACCTTCCTCGTAATTTTCCAACTCTTGTACGATGAGGTCTCTGACCTCAACCTGGGGTGCCATCCTCTGAATGCATGTTGTGAGCCCCTCCATAACCTCTCTATTAGGATTGGAGAAGTTGTCTGAGAAGAATAAACTAGGGTTGAGGAAGTACCCTGCTGCATGGATGGGTTGGTGGAGTTGATTGTTCCACCTCCTATCAACAATCTCCCATATGGGATCAAATTTGAGGCTGTCCCCCATGTAATAACTTTTGATAGCCTCTTTGGCCCTATCCATGGCCTCATTAATATATCCCATTGGGTTTAGATCCCCATCTACCAAGCAGAGAACTCTAACCAAGGGCTTCAACACCTACATTACAAATACAAAAAGATTAAAGTTACAAATTTATAATGAAAGACTTAAATTAAAAAATAAAAATATTCAACTTGAATTTAAATTCAAAGCTTTGAAGTTGCCTTCATGATCTTTGTAGCTTTTTGTGCAAATAGATTGTCAAAGACTATTCTTGCAACCCTCTCTCCTTCAGGCTTCCTTGCATAAGTTGAATCTTGCCATGCTTGACTC
Source organism: Sequoiadendron giganteum (assembly GCA_007115665.2). Classification (NCBI taxonomy): domain Eukaryota; kingdom Viridiplantae; phylum Streptophyta; class Pinopsida; order Cupressales; family Cupressaceae; genus Sequoiadendron; species Sequoiadendron giganteum. The sequence goes on along the minus strand of CM021107.1, from coordinate 320,740,553 downwards.
ACAAACATTTATTTTAAAGAAGTCAAAGAATCCATAATGCTTTGCAACGTTAGGAAAACCATTGCAAACCTTCTGACACTCGATCTCACCAACTATTTCCCTTGTGTATGATCTCTCATCAAACTAAGAACCCAAGGCTGATTGTAGATAAATTTTGTGATGCTCCTTGCATCATTTACAACCGGTGTTACCCAATCAAGTTTGCCTATGTCCTCCAAAAGAAGGTGAAGGCAATGTGCTGTACAAGGTGACCAAAAAAGTGTAGGATGTCTATCCTCAAGCAATCTCCCAGCCATCACATATGCTGCTACATTATCCATGATGATTTGCACCACATTATCTATCTACACCTCCATGACAACTTCCTCCAACAATGTAGACAATGTTTCTGCATTTTTTATTTTTTTGGAGGCATCCACCAATTTCAAAAACACAACTTCATCTTTTGAAGCAACCAAAAAATTAAGGATGGTGTGATTTTTCCCATCCGTCCACCCATTAGAAAGGATGGTGCAGCCATATTTCTTCCATTCTTTCTTTTGCTCTTCCACTACTTGCACCTCCCTTTTGGTTGCACTTGTGAGCAACCTACAAGTACAAAGTAAAATAAGTACAAAATTTTAATTTTTAAACAAAAAATAGTTTAAATTCAACATAAATTAATTTAAATTAAATAACATAAACTTAGCATAAGATTTAAATTGACTAACCTCCCACTCAAGTCTTTGCAAGAAGGTTCCTTGTAGCCTTTTCCTGCAACTGTCAATGTGGTAACCAAATTGTCCCAATAAAGACTACTTGCCACATTGAATGGAATGTTATTGAAATGCCAAAAGTCTGCACATGCCATGTCCGCATGTTCATGCACCTCCCTATTCCACCCTTGTAGCCTCCAATGATGGTTGTGCTCTTGATGTGTTTCTTGGCACAAAAAGCCTATGTGGCATGCGTGAAGATATAGGCAGTGGCACTCTACTTGAAGTAGAGGAAGTGGAGGGCCTGGAGGCCGATGTGCCACGAATGCATGGACCACAAAGAGCGCCCACAATGTCAAGACCTATCTCCTCATCTGATTGAGACTTTACTTGTTGATGACTATGACCACCAGCTATGGCTGCCTTTATCCTCTCCCTTTACAATTTTTTCTCTTTGGCAGCTGCAAGTAGGGCATTCATCTCTCTTCTTATCTCTTTTGTGGCCGTAGGACAAGGCTTGGCATCACGATGAGTAATGCCTGCAAGATGGTATTTGAGGCGATTTATGCCTCCATGATGTACCTTATGACATTTAATGCAAACAACTGATCCAAGTGTTGGTCCCTACACAACATACTTCCATGTAGGGTCTCTATCTCTTGTAGGACGAGAGCCTAAAACCAATGGTGGCATGGGCATCGATGGGGCAGAGCCTGAGGCTGAACCTGAACTAGAAGCCTCTCTATTTGCCATTATATTGTGTATTTAACCTACACATACAAAAAGAAAGTACAACATATTAAATTTTTAATACGAGAAAAAAACCTAAATTATACATAAATCATTAAAAATCTGCCTAAATTTGATTTAAATTGATATAAATGTGTTTAAAATTTTAAATTAGTAAAAAACATATCTAATCTAAACATTCTAAACATTTTTTTCAAAAAAAAGGATGAAAATAGAAAGAATAACCTAGGTATGAAAAAACAGTGAAAATAATGAAAAAATCAGAAAAAATCTACAAAAATTAGTGATGAATTTTTTTTTTGGAATTTAAATGCAAACATCCTACTTTTTTTCTCTATATGAAGAATTTTTTCAATTTAGATGCAAGATTTTGCAGCAAGAATGAAGCAAAATGATTTAAACAAAAAAAATAAAAATGAAAAAACAAAAACCTACCTACGCTTCGAATTTGCCTTCAAAATTTGCAAAAAAATCTGTTTAGATCTTCTCTCCTCGATGGCCAAACTTTGGAAATGGTGTTTTTCTTGCTGGGAAGGGTTTTTGTGCTCTATAAATGAAGTCTAGAATGTTTCGTTTGATGAAATGAACTTTTTTGATGTGGGGGTCTGTTATTTTTTCTAGCCGTGACAAGTTTTTGCCACGGACTCGTCGAGTTACTAGCAAAAAATCGCCAAAAACTTGATGAGTTTTCACTAAAAATTTGGTGAGTCTGCTCAGCGAGTTAACCTAGCAAAAACTCTACTGGCAAAAAAACTTGCGAGTTTTGAAAAACTCGTTGAAAACTCGACGAGTCTGCCAACTATGAAGTAAACAATAAGTTATGAGAAATGTAGAGTAAGGATACTCCAAAAGAATACTATAGAGGACACAACCACTTAAGTAGATTGGTGATGGCCCCAAATTCAAGTTCGACAAAGTTCCATAGTATTCAATTCTAATAAACTTGCAGAGTTTTATGTTAGAGCAAAATTTTTCATATCCTACAAGATCAGATTTGTGCCAGTTTACAAAATTGGAGGAAACTAACATGGATAGAAGAATAGTTTGAGAAAGTTCAGAAGAAAATTGCAAAGAAGGGTGAATATGTGCCCCCTTTTGTTTTTGCTGACACAATGAGGGACAAAATAGGAAGGTTAGTTCACCAAATGACGAGACTTTATGCTATTTTCAGAAAAATTTGATTATATATATGAAAGAAAAATCAATTTTTACTATTCATTTTCACTATTAACCATAGGCATTCCGCAAAGCTTTAAGTGATCCTCTAGTGAAAATGCCACATAGACGTGGCTTTCAGTGACCCAAGCTAGATGATCTTTGTGAGGGAGTCAAGAAAGGAGTGGTCTGATGCCAGGTGAGTGAATTTTTTTCAGTTTTTATCATTTTTGTGTTTTCTAGCTAGGTGGGCCCCACGATGCATGCTAGTGTCCTTTGGTCATGCTAGCGTCCGATCGTGCGATGGCATCTAACTTGCGCACTAGAGTCTGGAGGATGCGCTATCATCCATTAGGAGCACTAGCGTCTTGGGAAAAATTGATTTTTTTTACGTTTTTACTTAGAGATGAGTGTAGTGATTAGAGATGTTTAAGTAGAATATTGAGATTTTTGAATTATTTTCAGCCCCTAGCCACCATGCGCTAGCATGTAGGTGAACCAGTGTTCTCCCTTCTGTAGAGTTGAGCTTCATCTCTATCAATAGAGGAGATTGCATTGTTTCGAGATGTGGGGATCTTTTGTGCGTTTTCATTCCTAGAGATATGCTTCCACATCGGGATGCTTATGACGTTGATGGACAAGTAGGATGCAAAAACCTCCACCTTCATGCTCCTTATAGGGGAGACGATAGTTACCTTAGAGGATGTGTATCACATTCTTAGATTGCCAACCCGTGGTTAGAGGGTGATTTTTGAGGAGTAGATGTCACTAGCCACAATACAGCAAGGTTAGCAGTATGTTCTCGGTTGAGTCGTTCTTGTTAACACTACAAGACACATATATGAGCTTTGATTAGAGCAGGGAGAAGTGATCGTCCCTTTAGAAAGGAGGATCATGATTACTACCATAGCAATGATAGACAGATGAGGCACTCAGCTTCATGGGGGCCTGGTTCATGCCATTCAGGCTAAGGAGAAGCATCAAACAACTTTTGTATGGGGGTGCAATATATTAGTGCACTTATATTATGATCTAGGCCACTTCATATATCACGAGGGCTCAATCTTGATGACATGCACACTACTACATGTATGGGCCTTCGAGTACATCACATGCACAAGACTTGTTGGTTATCCTTGTCAAATCTCATTGGATGCACCATGAGCACAAGCCTACCCAATGCAACGAGATTGGAGGTTTGGAGATTTTCTTTATTAGCGACAAACTTTTGATAGATTGTGCAATACCGACATAGTGTGGTGGCTATATGTTCAAATGTGAGCATGGCCATGTTTTGTCAGATAGATGGTCAAGATGTAGTGAGAAATATTTTTTGTTGGATGATATGATTATATTATTGTGCGATTTTACTACTAGCGGGTGATGAGGCAATTCGATTAGGTGTAAGGGTTTTGTAATGTCCCCTCCTTCCACCTGATTAGTTGACGAGTTCCATTAGCTTATTCTAGGGTTTTCATAGGCTAAGTGGAGTCAGTTAGGGGACTTAGAGCCTGTGTTGGGCTTTGTGGTGGTTTTTGGTGCTTTCCGATAGAGGTTACTATTTATAGCAGTGGCCATTTTTCAGTACTTACTATTTATAGTAAGTCTCAGTACATCTTAGATTATGCAAGCTTAGTGTTTGGGCACAATTACTATTTTTAGCAATTGCTATTTTGAGTAAGTGTATTTTTGGCAGCTGGTCCCAACCTTTGTTTCTCTAGTAGTGTATTATTTCTTGTTTGGGCATTGCTGTGTATTAAGGGTGAAATCAAATTAATATTTATATTTTTCCGTCACTTAAGTTATGTTATAAAGTTACTTTATAACTTAAGTGAGGGTCATGTGTTCATTAAAGGGTCCCTTGTTTCATGCCTAGGAAAAGGTGAAATAAAGTTGTTTTTAAAAAGCCAAATTATAAGCCTCCAAAAGTGGACGCCTAGCTTAAGGGAGACATAAGGAATTTAAAATAAATAAAAAGGCTCATGAAGGGGGTGTTGGATTTTGGAGGGAAAGTGAATACAAACTAATGTTGCCCTAATTTCCTTCTATAAAAGCATCTCATGGGCTCTCATTTCACTATCTATCTTTTGGCAACATAACAGAATGCTGCTGGAATGCTTCCAGGGTTTCATTTCTGCGAGCTGAGGATGAAAACCCTCATCGTTAGTAGCTGGTTTCGGTGGTGAGAGATCCACCCTAGCCGAAAAAGGTGATTCAACTTTAGGGATCACATTGGGTATTCACAGAGTTCTGATTTCTATCATTTTGGAGGTTGAACAATGAAGATTTTCTTAATTTTTTGATGTGGGATCGATGATTTTTGTGTGCTTGAGGTTTTCCTTTATTTTGGTGGTGTTTGGAGGTGATTAAATCACTTTTTCTAAGGTCTCATTTACATTTCCAAAATTTTGGAAACTCACTTTTCATAGCTCTGTGGGTGATTGAAGACTCGTTTTGGGTATTGTTGCAAAGGAATCCTCACAGTTGGGCGCCACATTTAGAGAGGTCATTTCTAGTGTTGGCATTTTCAGGCTTCTTTCAGTTGGAGAACAACCTTCTGGGTCTGCTACAACATGTTTGTGGTGTCTTTTCCCATATATGTAATGACCCTTGTCCCGGTTTGCCCTAAAATTCTTCTAATGAACACAACTTCCCACTAGGGTTAGGGTTTTCACCTCAGATGGATAACTTGTTGGTGGAGTTCTTGATTGAAAACCTGCATACAACATAGGAACAAGATTGCCAAACATACATATATATATATATATATATATTGTTAGCATTAAATCCATGGCGACATATTCATAGATTATTAATAATGCAATCCTATTGTGAACTTAAGAGGAGTGACATGGTGGGTCCGCCCGAAGCCATGCACCAACCTAAGAGGTTGTATACCACAACACTCCCTGTTGGTGACTTGTACTTGCTTTCCCCAACCATGCCCTTGCCTCGTCAAACACTTGCCCCTTTGTGGAACGACGGAGCTTATACGCGGTCTTGGCACTTTCCCCCCTACATGGCCTATCCTTTCCATTTAGCTTTAAGCAAACTGTAAGTGGTATTTCCACCCCTCCATGGCTTATTACTTGTCCGGGATTGGGTGGATTGTAAGTGAACTGCACTACTCTTTTCAGGCCATCTTCCCCAAAAGGGTTTACAATCAGTTCAAACACTCAAGTATTAACATACAAAATAGATATAGACACTTCAATAAATTATCAATTCAGTGCATATACATATATATATAGGTTAGTGTGCTAAAGGAACCACAAATCAATGTACTTAAATAAACAATGCCCATGTATCCTTAGCATTCCAATACATAAAGTCAGATAGAACAAAGATATATATGAAACTGGATGACTATTGTAAATAGAAGGCTAACATAAATACATTTGAGTAGGTTATACAGATAAACAAGTTTCAGCTTTAAGAGTCAGATCGCTTGCTAAGGAAGTGGTTAGTAAATGCTGATACGGAAAATCAACTAATTCTTGTATGTAAATTTTATCTTACTTGATAAGACGGCAATGCACCTGGGTTGGCCGTGGCGATCTCAAAGTCTTTTCTTGGGACGTTCTTTCTGCTTTTCCTTAGTCGTGTTTCTTTCTCCTTGATGCCTTTTGCTGCAGTCTTGTGTTTCTTATTATACCACTCATTTCTTGAAGGACGCATCCCTTGACTTTATACATTTGTTGTAAAAGACACCTCTTTTTGTTAGCGTCACTCAAGAGGTAATTAGTTCTTGATAACATTTATTCCTTAATAATGCCAATTGTCTTTTAATAGTCACTCCTCTCAATGGCCTTCGATTTTATGTCTAATATTATCACTTGGTTATTCCACCTTTGCTTCTCCATGTAAGGGGATTAATTCATGCTTGTGCGAGGGGACATGACAGTCCTCCCCTCTCAATTTGCTTGCACTCAAGCAATTTTAGGTTCGAGTGATTGAAGATTTCTTTGCTTTCCCATGTGGCATCTTCCTCCGGTAAACCCTTCCACTTAATCAAGAATTCTGTGATATTTTTGTTCCTTGATAGTTTTTCACGCATTTTGAGGATTGCTTCTGGTTCGAGAACAAGTTTTCCTTCATCGTCCAGAGGGGGCAACTCTCTACATGGGACAACTTGTTGTCCTAGGACTTTCTTCAACCTTGAGACATGAAAGATGTTGTGAATGTGGCTACCCTCGGGCAATTCCATTTCATATGCCACTTCACCGATCTTCCTCAGGACCTTATAGGGTCCATAAAATTGGGGTTTAAGTTTTTCTGCCCCGTTCATCTTGAGGGATGATTGCTTATATGGTTGTAATCGTAAGAACACCAATTCTCCAGCTTCAAAGGTTCTCTCGGTGCAATTTCAATCGACATAGATCATTTTCTGATTTTGTGCTTGTTGCAAATTGTCCTTGAGGGCATTCATGATGTCCATGTTTTGTTGTATAAAATCCTTCGCCCTTGGAACTTGGCTTTCTTGGGAAATCGGGCTTCCGAAGGAGGTGGCCTCGTACCCATACAATGCCCTCAATGGTCTCATCTTGATGAACATGTGATGAGTAGTGTTGTAGCAATACTCTCCAAGATATAGCCACTTTACCCATGTGCTTTGTTGACCAGTGACGTAATTTCTCAAATATCCTTCCACCCACTTGTTCACAATCTCTGTCTACCCATCTGTTTGGGGGTGGTAACTTGTGCTAGGTGTGAGGTCTGTTCCTGCCAATCAGAATAGTTCTTGCCAGAATTGGCTAAGGAAACGGCTATCTCGATCACTGACTATATTCCTAGGAAGACCATGTAGTCTAAAGATCTCCTTAAAGAACACTTCTGCTACTTGGGGGGCTTGGTATTCTATGGATATGGCGAGGAAGTGGGCATATTTGGTGAGTCAATCCACAATCACATAGATGCAATCCTTCCCTTGAACTTTGGGGAGTCCCATGATGAAATCCATGGAGATACTCTCCCATTTTTGGTTTGGAATTGGCAGGGGTTTTAGGAGACCTGTTGGGTGGTTTTGCTCTGTTTTGTTCCTTTGATAGATCATACATTCTTGTACATGTCTTAGTACATCTTTCTTGAGGCACTTCCACAAATATCTCTCCCTAACTTGTTTGTAGGTCTTATAATACCCTTGGTGTCCCGCCAAAGGGTTGTCATGATACTCAAGAATTTTTTCCTTCATCTTGGAGTTGGGCACGAGGAAAATCCTATCCTTATATAGGATAAGTTCTTCTACTACCTTGTACTCTCCATTTGGTGGATGTCCCTCCAGTATATTGTGGGCTTGGGGGTCCTTTGCGTATTCTACAATAATGTCATTTTTCCAATCTGCTGCTATGCAAGTTAAGGTGTTCATGTTGGGTCATCTTGATAATGCATTAGCCACTACATTGTCCCTTTCATGTATTCGATATCAAAATCGTATGCTTGTACCCAACTTACCCACTTTTGTTGTTTGTTGTTCAAGTCCTTTTGGTTCAAGAAGTGTCTCAAGCTGTTGTGATCGGTTTTAATGTGGAACTTTCTGCAAACTAGGTATTGGCGAAACTTGGCTAAGGCATGCATTATGGCCAACATTTCTTTGTCATAGATTGAATAGTGTCTCTCTGTTTCGGTGAGCTTCCGGCTCTCAAAAGCAATGGGATGTTTGTTTTGCATAAGAACTACAGCAATTCCCTCTCTTGATGCATAAAATTGTAGTTCAAAGGGTAGAGTGAAGTCGGGAATGGCTAAGACAGGGCATGAACTCATGGCTTCCTTTAGTTTTTCGAAAGCTTGTTGGGCTGTAGGCTCCTTGGTCAAGTCTATGAGAGGGGCAGCAATTTTTGAAAACCCTTTCACGAAGCGTCGATAGTAGCTACACAATCCTACAAAGCCTTGTAGCTATGTAAGGGTCTTAGGTCTTGGCCATTCTTTAATTGCTGCAATCTTTTCCTCGTCTACTCTTATCCCTTGGGCGTTTATCTTGTGGCCTAAGTATAGTATCTCTTCTAGGCCAAATTCACATTTTGATGCTTTGGCATATAAAGATTCTTGTTCTAGAATCTTAAGTATTTCTTCAATATGTTTGACTTGCTCTTCCCACGTTTTGCTGTAGATGAGGATATCATTGAAGAATATGAGGAGAAACTTCCATAGTTGTTTGCAGAAAATATGATTCATACATGATTGAAAGGTTGCGGGAGCATTTGTGAGTCCAAAGGGTAGGGCTAAAAATTCGAAGTGCCCATAGTGGCATCGAAAGGCAGTTTTTGGAATATCCTCCTTCCTCATTCTTATTTGGTGATACCTTGATCGTAAATCGATCTTAGAGAAGTATTGGGTTCCATGGAGTTCGTCGATCAGTTCATCTATCCTTGGTATGGGATAGCGATTTTTTATCGTTTTCTTGTTCAAGGCTCTATAGTCTATGCACATCCTCATGGTGCCATCTTTTTTCTTGACTAAGATTACGGATGATGCAAATGGGCTGGAACTAGGTTGGATATGGCCCATTGCTAGTAGCTCTTTAATTGTCTTTTCAATCTCTTCTTTGAACTTGTGGGGGTGTCGGTATGGTGTGGTTATTACGGTTTTTGCTCCCTCTTCTATCTCTATGGTGTGTTCAAATCCCCTTTTTGGGGGTAGCCTTGGTGGAATGTCACTAAACACTTTCTTATATTGGTCCAAGATGGGTTGGATGTCAATGTGAATTGCCTTGCTTTGTGAGGAGGTTTTATCAAGGAACATGCATTGCACCGCCCATTCACCTTGCCCATGCCTAAAAATTCTTTCCATTCTTTTACGTGAAACCACTTTTGGAGAACTATCGGGTAATCCCTTCAGGGTGACCTCTTGTCCCTTATGTTGGAAACAAATGGTCAAATTCAGAAGGTCAAACATAACACATCCTAGTGAGTATATCCATGGGGTGCCAAGTATTACATCAGCGTCTAAAGGTACCACATAGAAGTCCTCTTTGATGGGGTGCTTCCCTAGGGTGATATCTAATTGGGGAACTATTTTTGTGCATTGAACCTTGGCTCTTGTGGCGGTGGCTGCTGCAAAACCCTTAAAGTTTATGGTTTCTAGTTTCCTTTGTGCAACAAGTCTTTCGTCAATAAAGTTGTGGGAGGCCCCACTATCCACAAGGGTGATAACTCTATGTCCGTCGAGGATGCTCTTGATCCGGAATGGGCAATGTTTTGAGGCTTGAAAGATAGTGGCTAGAGTTACAGGCTCTTCTTTGTATCTTGCTCTTTTGTTGGGGTTCTTGTCTTCCCTTTTGGGGGTTGCTTGTATTTGGTGGGCTTGGCCCTTCCTTTCACATTTATGGCCGGGTTCCTATGGCCCACAACATCTAAAGCATAGGCCCTTCCTTTTTAGATTGTCCATTGGTTTACACATATGACCTTGGTCCATTTTTTCATTAGAATAAGAACATGTTCTTAATGAGGCTTACCTCTTATGCCTTCCCTCTTTATATGAGTGCTTGGAGGGTGTGTTAAAGTTCCTGGGTCTATCCTTTGGTGGGTTATCTTCAAATTTCATGGTTTTTTGGATTGCTTCATCTAGATTGGTGGGTTCTAATGCACTTATCATGCTTTTGACTGATCCCCTCAATCCTTCCAAGAAAAAGTAGGTGAGTCTTTCTTGGGAGATTTCGGGTACCATGACAACCAATTTCTGAAATTCGGTGTCATAGTCTCCTATAGTTCCTTGTTGTCTTACTTGGGTGAGTTCTCTAAAGTACCATTTAGGATGTTTTTGGTCAAATCTTTTCATTAGCTTGTGGGTGAAATCATCATAGGTGGTTACGTCTTGGTGGCCTTGGGTGATGAGACCGTGGTGCCACCATTCATGGGCCATTCCAATTAGATGAAGCATGGCGAGTTTAATGGCATTCTCCTCTGACATTGGACTTAGGGATAGGTACGTGTCTAACTTTTGGACCCATGAGCGTGCTGTGGTTTTTCCTTCACCGTTGAAGTTAGTGAGGGTTAGCTTGCTCACTTTATTCTTGAGGTCTTTGTCATGTTGGTTATTTCTTTCCCTTTTTGGGGTGGTTCTTAATTTGGCATCACGATAATCTTTAAAGGGGACGGTTCTCCTAATTTCGGGGTCAGGTCTATAGTATGTTGCTGCAATCTCATCTACGTTATCTATGGGGGTTTCGTTTGCCTCCCTTCCTTCCATGGGCTCTTCCCTAGGCAAGAAGGGGGGTCTTGTGGGTCTAGAGTTGGTTGCCCTTGGAGAGGTGGGGTTATTGTTCTTGGAATGATTTGAATTTGTCTCCCTTCTATTATTTCCCATGTTTTGTATGGCTTGGAGAAGGGCTTGATTTTGTCCCATCAATGCTCTAGTTGTCATTTCCATGAATGACCTCATTCTGTTGCTCATTTGCTCGCTCATGGTGTTGTTTTGCCTAGTGTTCCTTCTTTGGTAAGTTTGCATTAACTATTTTTTTCACAGGATGGCAGGATTATGCTCTGATACCACTGTAATGACCCTTGTCCCGGTTTGCCCTAAAATTCATCTAATGAACACAACTTCCCACTAGGGTTAGGGTTTTCACTTTGGATGGATAACTTGTTGGTGGAGTTCTTAATTGAAAACCTACATACAACATAGGAACAACATCGCCAAACATACATATATATTGTTAGCATTAAATCCATGGCGACATATTCATAGATTATTAATAATGCAATCCTATTGTGAACTTAAGAGGAGTGACATGGTGGGTTCGCCCAAAGCCATGTACCAACCTAAGAGGTTGTATACAACAACACTCCCCGTTGGCGACTCGTACCTACTTTCCCCAACCATGCCCTTGCCTCGTCAAACACTTGCCCCTTTGTGGAACGACGAAGCTTATAGGCGGTCTTGGCACTTTCACCCCTCCATGGCCCATCCTTTCCATTTAGTTTTGAGCAGACTGTAAGTGGTATTTTCATCCCTCCATGGCTCATTACTTGTCTGGGATTGGGCAGACTGTAAGTGAACTGCACTGCTCTTCTCAAGCCATCTTCCCCAAGGGTTTACAATCAGTTCAAACACTCAAGTATTAACATACAGAAATAGATATAGACACTTCAATAAATTATCAATTCAATGCATATATATATATAGGTTAGTGTGCTAAAGGAACCACAAATCAATGTACTTATGTAAACAACGCCTATGTATCCTCAGCATTCCAATACATAAAGTCAGATAGAACAACGATATATATGAAACCAGATGACTATTGTAAACATAAGGCTAAGATAAATACATTTGAGTAGGTTATACAGATAAACAAGTTTCAGCTTTAAGAGTCAGATCACTTGCTAAGGAAGTGGTTAATAAATGCCGATACAGAAAATCAACTTATTCTTGTATATAAATTTTATCTTACCTGATAAGACAGCAATGCACTTGGGTTGGCCACGACGATCTCAGAGTCCTTTCTTGGGACGTTCTTTCTGCTTTTCCTTAGTCATGTTTCTTTCTCCTTGATGCCTTTTGCTGCGGTCTTGTGTTTCTTCTTATACCACTCATTTCTTGAAAAACGCATTGCTTCACTTTATACATTTCTTGTAAAAGACACCTCTTTTTGTTAGCATCGTCAAGAGGTAATTAGTTCTTGATAAAATTTATTCTTTAATAATGCTGATTGTCTTTTAATTGTCGCTCATCTCAATGGCCTTCAATTTTATGTCTAATATTATCACTTGGTTATTCTGCCTTTGCTTCTCCATGTAAGGGGATTAATTCATGCTCGTGCGAGGGAACATGACAATATATTCATTGGCCCAAGTGAAGGAGAGTGTTCTGGTTGATAGTTCAATCATTTGGTGATTTTCATAAGGAGTTGTATGCAAATTGCTGCCCTTGTAAGACTGTTATCAGGTCTGATAATCATTGTTTCCAGGTCTGAAACATCTTTCATTAAGTCTGATTTCATTTGTAAACATTTGCCAATATGTTATGTCATGGTTCAATATGAAGATAATGTGATTTCTTGGTTAATTCCCTTTCCTTGCAAGTTCCCTATGAATGTTATGTTATGTTGCAAAATAATGCAATTTCTTGGTTAATTTCCTTTCCTTGCAAGTTTCCTATGAATTTTATGTTATGTTACAAAACACTTGAATGCAAAACAAACCTGCAGTTCACATTACACTTAGCAAACAATAAAAAAAAAATAGGGGTGGTTGTTACAAGTTTCTCTTGCTGTATCGACTTATGTATGATAATACCGCAATGTGGTTAGAGCTGGAGATCTACCTTGGCCTATTGTCGCAAATGTCGCCCTAAGTGACTCGAACAACGAGGGGGAGGATGCACGTCCAGTTTTGGTAGTGGATGATGTAGGAGTCACATAGGTCTTCATCACTTGGTGGAAGATTGTGGGATCAACTCCCATTTTTCCAGAGGATGCTCCCAGACAAGATCTTGGTGCATAGGGATTAGGAGGAGAGTAGAGCACTGGCGGAGAGGAGAGACTGCAAGTGCGATGGAGGGTAGTAGAGTCACCCCCAACAATAGGTGTGTCGGCATAGAGGGAAAGAGGGGAGTCGAGCAAGGCAATTCCTATGAGACTGATCTCATTGCATCCTCCATTCACTAGCACAATTCCTGCAACGACCACTCTTGTTCGAGATCTTGACTAGAAAATTGGGAAACTAGGTAAGATTGTACTGTTTTGGTATATGCTTAGAGTAGAATGTATTTGATGTTATTGTTTTTATTATGATGATGAGGTATTGAGTATACCTTTTTTTTGTGCTGCAGTGCATACTCGAGAGTGGCTTGACTTTATTAGTTGAGTCATAGTTGAGATGGTATCGATTGTGCAATTGGAGGCTGTTGTGTGAGCTTCTCACAAGTCACATCAGACTGTTGGCCAATACCTTGAGATTTTTGAGCCCATAGCACAACTTAGAGCTGCATATGAGAAGTCTTAGGAGCAGGAGGGTTAGAGGGCAGCAGAGGGTTATGTAGCCATTGCAGAGAGAGACCGGCTTCTAGTGGAGGTTGCTTCCCTTAGGGGTGAGGGAGACTAGGCCGTGATGAGAGTAGAGAGTACCGAAAGGGCATGTGACACTCTTCAGAGTCGGGTCAAGCAGCTCCAAGATGGCATGGAGAGAGCATAGGTAGCTGCCCTCACCGATCTTGATCATCCCCTCATACGAGAGCTGATGGATCAAGTGACGCCGATGAGAAAGTGAGAGACTACTCTTAGGGAGGAGATAGTTGGGTCGAGGGATGAGCTTAGATGTATGTGGGCTGCATTGCAGAGTGTGTCTAGGACACACTCTCGATCGATAGCCTCAATTAGACAGCCACCAACTTAACCAAACCAGCCACCAACACCTGAGGGGTTCAAGACTCATGCTTCATGATGCATATATATGTATTACTATATTTTTTTTATGTATATACACCGTATTTTGTTGTAGTGGTGATGAGATTTGTATATGTCTGACATTGTATATTTTATTGCAATTACATATGAGATATCATTATGGTTTAAAAAAAAAAACTTCATAAACTAATATTGACAAAAGAAATTATATATAAATACTAAAATTCTGATATAAACATGATTTAAAAATGATCAATGCTATAAAAGGAAATAAAATAAAATAGTTAAGCTGACGAAAAATAAACATTGCTAAACTAAAATTATTTGCAATAAGAGATTTCTGAGAAATAATGCTTTCTACACATTTTACAACTAACAAATACAATCTTTAACTAAAATGCACAAATAGAAATGACAAACATCTGAAAGTAGTTTATAAGATAGAGAGCAACATGTTTTGAGAACGTGGATTGTTTATTGGTATTGGATACTCAATACTCACTGGAATCATAACAAAATAATTATGTTGATAACTGAATGGCATAGGATAAGCGATGCCATTCCCTAAAGGATTAATCGTTATACAAATGTTACACAGAGAAGTTATGAATGAAAATGATGAAGATGCATGGCATTTATGGGTTCTATATGTTGAGCACATGGTGATACTAGGAGGGGAGGCGCGGGGGGTGGTGAATCAGTATCTAACAATCTTTTACTTTTCAAAACTTAACCAATCACAATTTAAAACCATTCAAGTAAGATCTAGCAATTAGGAACACAATGAGAACACACGATTTATGTGGAAACCCTTTCGGGAGAAAAACAATGGCACAATATTGCATATATAATATAGTTTAATCTTCTTCTTCTTGTAGGCTCCAACCTACTATCAAAGTTTCAAAACTCTATACCAACTGAGCTCCAACTTAGCAAGAGGCTCCAACCTCTACTTGATAGGCTCCAACCCCCACACACAAACTGAGCTCCAACGCAGCAAGAGGCTCTAACCTCAATTTGATAGGCTCCAACCTATTAATACCTTAATGACAAATCTGATCCAAACTATATATCCTTTCACAATCTTCACAAATCTTTTCCTTCTCAAATCTGATTATCATTATTCACCAATCTTCCTCACAAATCTGATTACTATCATGTACCCTTTCTTTTCACAAATATGATCCAAATTATGCACACTTTTCTTTTCATAAATCTGATCCAATCTTTTTCAATATCTTCCTTTAACTTGGTCACTATGTATATCAATTTTCCTTTTATAAATCTGCTCATATTCCTTTCATTTTATTACACATATTTTCTTTTAGAATAAGTCAGAATTGCTCTTCATTTTTCTGCTCTTTTACTCCATTATTATTAAGAAATATATCATTTGATACTTGTTGTTTTCAAAACCTTCAAACAATTCTTCTTTTATATCATGCAAGGGGGGCGACCTTTTGAAGGTGTACGATTCTTCATGGTGGTTGCAAATTTTCTCCATTGTATGCACCTTTTCATCCTTGGGCTCATCACTTTAGGGGTCAGCCCATAAAAGAAAATCAATTTAATTTAATTTATTTTAAGACACCTTAAAAATGACGCCACTCCAGAGGAGGTCGGCTCATAAAAAATATTTTATTTATTTTAACTTCAGATCTAAGAATGGTGCCAAGTGGGAGGGGTCGGCCTTTATTCAAGCAAATTAAAATATAATGATCACTTCCATTAATTTGATTGCTACTCATATGGAATTGCTGCTGTTTTAATCATTTATTGCTGTTCCTATAAACCTTTATCGCTGCATCCTTTCACAATATGGTTGCTGTTAATTGCTGTCATAAATCTGATTGCTGCCCTTTACATACTCCACTAACTATAATCACTGTTCTTTTGTATATGTGATTTATTTGGGTGCCAAACTAATGAGGGTCAGCCAGCATAGATATCTAAAGTTAAATCTTTAACTTAACATTTACAATCGTCCTTAGAGGAGAGTCAACCTTGATGGAAATTGACCTCCTTATCCTTCACCAAATATTCTTAGATAGAGATGTCTCATAACATCCATAACAGCTTGTAATGTCCCATTTTGGGATAACCCTAATTCTTGCCCTAGAAACACAAGTTAATGCAGTTAGGGTTACAACTTACCAATCAAATGCTTTAAGCTGGATAAATCCGCAATCATGTTAGATAATATTGGAATATAATTTATATAATCAAACATATATAATAAATGTTTTATCTATTTAAATCATGTAAATATCTAACTACTTCAAATAATACAAGTCACACAACATCATAATGCACATTGGAAGTTGGATCATAATAGGAGCATGATAGGTCCACTCGAAGCTATCCACACTAAGCCCGAGAACAGATATACCATCCCTCTTGGCCCTCAAGTGGCACACACAGTCATCCAACATGGGGTGGCATACTTGGCGGACAACTTGTATATGCATTCCCTACCCTTGCTTCCTTATCCATCCCTCTTATGATTGAAACCCCTCAAATTCATTTCGACAACCAATCCATGTAGAGGTTGGGAAAAAGGCTACCATAGGAGGCCTGTAGACATCCTCTCCCTAAGCCCAAGGGCGGATATCACCCCTCTGGCTCCAAGTGGCACACACAGTCATCCATCATGGAGTGGCATAACTAGGAAGAAGTCTAGTATCTGCTCAACCTACTGGTATCTCCCCCTTTCCTCATGTTTGCTTGATGAGTAAAACAAATACAAAATATATCATTACATACAATACTCATGATAGAGCATACCGCAATATCTATTAAAACATAAGATTGCTATATGCACATTGGCAGATGTAATAATTAATTCTGAGCTGCTTGTTATTTGATCTCTCTTAACAGTTTGAAAATATAGGCTGCCTGAATGTAAATATCTTTCTGCCAAGGATTCAATCTGTTTTAATATACAAAAGATATTGCTTAAAGAGAAACAAATAGATCGAGTTAGATGAACAATTGCTAATAAGGATTAATAATTGCTGCAAGCATCATTATTGCATAATTGTATACTATATATATATATATATGAAATTATACTTAACTTACTTCCCTTTATCTCATTTCATATGTCTCTCGTGCCTCTTGATATTTTGCTCTAATCCCAAATGATCTTCCATTTATTTCCTTCTGCTGTTCATATTCAGATTTCTAATTCATTTCCCTTCATAGATTCTCCTAATAATATTTTGTTGCTTGGATAATAGATGTATTTTCTGTAGGTGATCTGATTTTCAGAAGATATTCTTTTATTGATGATTCGATGATCTAGTGTTCAGAATATATCTTTTTCCTTTTTGCTGATCCATGGTCTTCCCCCTTATTTCCTTTACTCTCCTTCCTTTATATATATCCTTCATGAACAGTCACATCTTTTCCTTAATACCCTTACCTTGGTAAGGTATACATCTCTTCATGCCCAAGCGCTATCTTAGACTTTTCTAATTATTGATTATTTGTTCTTGGGGAATTGATTCCTAATCTTCCTTTATTTATTCCCAATGATTATTTGTTTGCCTAGGTTGCGATTAGTATTGTCAGCGATGAGTATTTCCTGGCCAGTGATTAGTGTGTTTGGGATAGACTGCAATATGTATGGTGGGGACATGTCATTATAATATATATGATTGCATACATTGGTATCCATCGCTGCTGCTGCTTGTATTTTATACCACTATTTTATATTATATATTCCTCACTAAAATATATTCATCATTATTTTTATTTTAGTTTTATATATATTTTAATATATATTATGATAATCTAATTATAATTATAATAATATTAAATTACTAATATTTCATTTTATATATATCTTTTTACATGTATTTTGTTATTTATTTTATTTACTTATTTGCATTTCAATGCTTAGTAATTTTAGTGTTCCATTGCAGGGACATGACACAGCTACTAAGTGTGATATGATGATATATTTGTCTTTTTCGACATCAATGACATCCGATTCCTATATTCCCCTTTGACATCAAGGACAATATTTCCACCAATCTCCACATTAAACTCTTTGGCATCAATTGACCTTGTCCACCTTTGACATCAATGACAACATTTCCAACAATCTCCCCCTTTGTCATTGATGGCAACATAATCATAATTCTCTCTTTTTTGCTTTGCTCCCCCTTACTCTATCTCTCCCCCTTTTACATCAATGGAAAAGGGATACTTAGTGTGCTTCTTTTCTTCATGATATGATTCTTCCTCTTTCCTGTGATGCTCCCTCTGCTTGTAAAGCTCCCCCTTTCTTGGGTTTTCCCTTGCTCTAATTCTCTACCTTTGTCTCTTTGTCACTTGGATGATATGCTTCCTCTATAGCTTTCCAAAAATAATTTGGGTGATCTTCTCAAGTTTAACAATTTAGGAACTTGTTTTGCTTTCAACTCTTCACAAAGAGCCTTTCCTTTCTTTGTTTCTCCCCCTTGAGGAGATTTTCTAATGCTCCCCCTTACTCTAATATTCCTTTTCTCTAACTCTTCATCTTGACATCTATTTTCTTTCCATATAACTCTCTCTTGTCGTAGCTATCCATCTTTCTATAATTCTTCCTTTTTATTGATGGTAAGGGATATTCATTATACCTCTATCTTTTTTCTTCTATGGCATCATCATATCAATAGGAGTTCAAACATAAGTATAACCAGCATAATCCATCTCTTTCTTCTCTCATTGTCTCAAGTCTTTTGTGCAAGTATGTTTTCCATCTTACTATGACCTTTTTACATTGTCGTCAAATGCTTTGTAACATTCTATACATGATTTTTCTTATTTGATTTCCACTCTTGCACATTGAAACTTCGTCATGTTATAACCTTCCTCTTCTATGGAGATTTCATTACATCATGAATCTGACTTGAAGACAATCATCATTTTCATTTGATAAAGAGGATAATACATTTGATTTGGATGTTGTATAAGGTGAATTTCAGCATTTGATCAATAATAGATTTGGGAAAATCTAACATGTGAGCAATATGTATTAATTGGCTAAAATCACTATACATATCTAGAAAGGCGAAAGAAATCAGTAGAACTAATCATTGACTTATATGTCGGAATGACACTTCAAACTCAAATTGTCCAAGTAGATTTAGTGGTTGTACCATGTCAATGCAGAGTTGATCAATTTCTTTAGATCATGTAGAAAGTTGTTTCAACCATAGTTTACATACTCTCCGATTACTCTTTGACTAGCCGAGTAATCTCCAAAAAATTTGCATGCCGAGTAATTTCTGCTTTTACTCACGAGCAGTATGCAGATGGATTTTCTCTCGTCAAATTATCGAGTAATCGCTAGTAGCTCTCAAAAAACCCACAAACTTGGCATGTTTGTGTGTGTATATGCATGCAAACTTGGCATAATGTGTATGTTTATAGATATGTATGTGTGCACAGTGCAGTCCTGAGTATACACATACATAAATATCTACACACATTTGCCGAGTATTTATTGAGTAAATATGTTTGTGTGTGTATATGCATGCAAACTTGGCATCCTGTGTATGTTTATAGATATGTATGTGTGCACAGTGCAGTCTTGAGTATACACATACATAAATATCTACACACATTTGCCGAGTCAAAATTTTTGGGCTTGCCGAGTCTCTCCAATTCTGAGTATGTAAACTATGGTTTCAACACTAGGGCATTCCAACAGAGCTGTTGAGAAGCTATTTATAATTGTCTTTATTTCCTGAACAAATGGAAGGGTTGCATCACGAGGGCTAATACACACTTTTTAGATATCCATAATAAAGGGGTTGGCCCTTGTGGCAAGCTCTAACTCAAGAAGAGATTTGAGATAATCAGATTATAGTAGGGGGACATTACTATACCATTTGTTCAATCTTCTTATTACTAGGAGGCTATAGCTAAGGCAGGAAAAGTTGGTGTTACTTGATATACTTCCTAGCAAGACCAAATTGAGAACCAAAATATTGGAAAAAGGCTATTGAAAGGTTAACGTATTGATGAAGGAGAATAAGGCAACATGGATACCACAAGGCTGCAACATAATCATGATGGGTGGATGAACATTAGACACCACCCACTCATCAACATTATAGTTACATCTTAAGAGTGGTCTTCCTTGCAACGATATATTGGTTAGAAAAACACGAGGATACCAATTTTAAATTTCACATTCTCAAAGATGTCCTTAAGGAGATTGGTCCGCCAAATGTATTGTAGGTGGGCTAATGTAGCATATGTGTGCAATGAAATAGGTACATTTACCTTGGATGCCTTCTTGTGTGCTTGCCATAAACAATGCACTCAAGGACATTAGGAAAATTGAGTGCATCGAAAACATTGTAGTGGATAAAGAGAGGTGCAAATGAACAGTGCAAATGTTCATTTGCAACCACCACACCTCGTTGGAATTGTTTTGATGTTTTTTTGAGGAAGGGATTTAACAAACTAGTTGGGATCCAATTTGTTTTGTACTTTATTCTACAAAAGAGGGTGTTTGACTTGCAAGAGCGCTTGCAACATACGATCACAATATACAATTGGATTAGGGGGGATGTAAGCCGTCAATGTCTTTAGTTGTAGTTGGCCAGTTGTTTATGTTTAATAAAACTATAGTTGTAGTATGAATAATTAATGTAATAAATGTCACGTGTGCTCGGGTAATTAAGTCCTGATTAGTTGTTATGAAACGTCACAACGGTTGGTTGCTCAACCACCGCTGACCGTTATATGTACTGAGTCCTTGTAGTCAGGAAGATATTATTGGTATTGTTGACATCCATATGATTGTACATGTTGATACTTATTGTTGGAGATGAATAGAAGCATTCCATAATTCTAGCATCTTATGTCCTCGAATATGTTGTACTTTCCTATGTTCTATACATGATCTAGTTTACTTCCGTAGTACATTGAACACACCCAGTGAAGTAAACATTTGGTGTCGTTGTCTAAGCGGACTAGGGAATCACTTGTCATTAGGATGGCAGTGTAACGGGTCGACCAACGGAGGAGCCTGTGGAAACTAATGAAGAAAGAGAGAACGAATTGACACAAGATTTGATAAATCCGTGGAATATATCACTAAGAGATCATGTGAGAAGGGAAGCCCTCAGGCGAGAGATCCTTGAGGCAGTTATCTGGGACAACTGGAAGTGAACGACAAGGTTGATCATCTCCTCAACCGTCTACCAAGATTGTTGGCCTACCATTTCATCATCCTACAGGACCTTCGGGCGGAGGAGGATTAGGAATGCCGAAGGCAACAAATATTGCAGTGGTACGAAGAATGAACCAAGCGGGAAGAGGAAAAATGGGATACCAACCAGAGGCGTACTCCCAGTAACCAATGATCGTGTGAACAACCCTTAATGCCCATACAAACTAACAAAGACAAGAACCGACTACCAATCGGGCACGAAACTCAAGAGGAGAGGGTTTGGCGATCACTCAGACTTCAAGAGCAAGAAAACCAGTGACGAAGATTAAGGCAAGTTGAGAAAGAATTTAATGAAGATCTAGTTGAAATAAACCAAAGTATAAAAAGCGCACATGAGAATCTTGAGGAAATAGACCAATCCATCAGTAGAGCACACCAAATTTTTGTTGAGGGGAGGGAAAAAGGACCCTTCAGCACTCCGTACGTAGAAAGGTACAAAATTATTGAAAATGAAAATGAATTAAGTGATGAACTTGATAGCAGCATCCGACACATTCGGGAGTTGTCCATATTAGACGACGACAAAGGGCCGAAGACTAGAAGATCTGAGCCCAGGACCCTAGGGCCGAGGGAGTACCAGAGTGAACCCCAGGAGACTCAAGGTGTTGAGGATGCTAAGGGAAGATATGGGAGAGAATCTGAAATGTGCCAACAAATTTTTTCCTTGAATTATCACAACACAAACCAGCACTACGCCAATTGATTAGCATTAGCTTCAAAAGAGAACCAAATGAAAAACACTCAACGCCAAAAATGTGCACACAACACCCAGTGTGGGTGAGGTGCTAACATATGGTGGAGGAAACTGAATTATAATTGAAAGTAAATACAACTGAAAACAGAAAGAGGCGGTGAACCAGCCATGAGAGATTCCACGCTACCAATTAAATTAGTGGTGGGAAAGAGCATTACAATTTCAAACTAATTAATCCACTGTGGCAGACATCCACTCAATAGTGGGAATTCACCACTTTTCAGTGGGTGATAAATGAGAGATTAGTTTGTTCTTTCTCCACACTGGCGGTAAACCATCCAAGGGTTACAAATATGTGAAAATTAACACTAAAATATGCAATAAGTTAAATGACTAGAACAATATTATTGTTTACAGTTTTACAATGAAAAACAACTACAATTTTCAAGTGTTATTACAATCTTTACAAAGCACAATGAAATAGATGATCTCCCACTTGATAATATCTCAATTATTGAAGATAGAAACCAAAATTAGAAATTGAAATAAGTCTGATATAAAAAACAACAATCTGAAAAAGCATTACCAGCAACTATGCTATCACCAAAATGTTCATTGCATCCTCAAAACTCTTTCGAATGACCTGAAATAAATTGCAAAAGCTTTCTAGGAGGATGGCACCCAATGTCCAACACCAAAACTGTATCAAAAGCTCTCCAAATAATTAAGCACGAACTCCAAGGCAGCCCCAGGCAAGGTCCGGCCTCAAAAAGGGGTGAGCTTCATTTAAAAATTAGAAACTTCAAATTAAAATCTGAAATTGCATGGAAAGGGGCGCCCATGCCACAAAAATCCATTGCTTCAATACCCAAAAGCAAATAAAAATCATACCAAAAGTTGTATATGAAAATCTCCTTCAGCCAAACAATAACCAGCAACATGAAAACTGGAAATATCTCACCAAAACTCCACAGTAATGCTCAATATGTACTTCTGGTTGAAGTACACTCTCAAATCACCATTTAGGGAACCATAGTTTTAGGCTCGAAGAATGGAGTAAATTTGCTAAGCTTTCCCTTAGCCGGATTTTGGATTTCAAACCAACAGCATAACTTTACAATATTTTCCAAAGATCCTAATGAATGAGCAATGCATCAATAAATAGACTCTTCAGCTGGAAAATGAATCAATTTGAAACTCCCCCAAGAAACTCTTCGATTTCCTCCAAGGGATGCCACCTCTCAAGCATTTACTTTATTAGAATTAATAAAACATTACTTATCATCCTCTAGGCGTCCACCTTTAAGTTGCACAATAAAACATTTAATATAAATATTAAATGCTCAAATCAACCCCTTTATGTCCCCGTTTTTAAAAACGACTTGAAGTCATCAAGCCTAGGCATGGGGTACAACTTCAGAACATAAAATTGACTAAATATAGAACTTAGTCCAAAGAGGTAGTTAAGAGCAACACCCAAGCTGCAACTGACAAACTGCTAAAATTAGCAAACTAACGTTTGCCAGGCTAAACCAAGCCGATGATGATGCCACTGCCATAAATGGACTTACTAAAAATAGCGAATGCCAAAAATAGTAAGTTAACTTCAAAACCATTAGAAAGCCAAACTGATCAACCACATTGAACTGCAAATGATTGAGTTGCTGCTAGAATGATATTGCTAAAAGATAGACTTACCAAAAATAGCAAATTGCTATAAATAGTAAGTTTGCAAAACTTCCTCTGAACACCAACTGAGCAGTATCATGACTTACTATAAATAATAAGTGTTTCCAAACGCCTTCTGAACACAAACGGAGAAGCCAACATGACTTACTATAAATAGTAAGTGCCTGAAAAGGTTGTCAGATGGAGATGCATGTTACACCATTTTGAAGCTCTCCAAAAACCCAGAAAGCTCCACAAGACATGCATAAAAAACTCTCGCATGCAAGCCCTCAAAACTGCATCTGAAACCTCCTAAAAATAGGAAACCCTAATTTCCAATTCTGCTTAGCCTACAAGTTTCCGAAAATAGGCTAAAATCAATTGAAGAGCGTAGGGCTAAATCGGGGACATTACAAAATCGTACACGGCCGAGGGTGCAAGTGACGCATCGAAACGTAGCAGGAAAACCACTCTAGTCAGGTCCAATACACAAGGAGGGTATTGAGGTAGGATGGTGACTCCGCCAGGCGAGCGGAAAAAGCTTTTGAAATTTACGCTAAATGGGTCAAAAGATCCAGTACACCATAGTAAAACATGTGAAACAATTTGGATAGCCAACAGATAGGATGATCCGGATCACTGGCTGAAAGCATTCCCAGCAACACTAAGTGATAGTGCCATTGATTGGTACTTAGAATTGGACCAAGTACCGAGGGCATCATGGAGATTACTCAAGCAAGCATTCCAAAATGAGTTCAAACTCTTGAGGGATGACAATGAGATTGTAGCAGAAATTTACAATATGAAGCAAGGGAAGCACGAGAGTGTGTGTACCTATAACTGAAGACTTAAAGATTTGCTAGGGAAACTGGAGACACAACGGACTGACGGGCTAAAGAAAAGGTGGTTTATCGAAGGCTTGCTTCCGTCATTAAGAAAGAAAATGAAAGTCGTACCTCCGTCGTCGTACATGGAAGCATACAATCAGGCGATGGATATAGAAAGCGAAAATAAAACATCCCGAGGGAAAAGGAAGATGGACGATGGGGAGAGAACGGATAACAGTGACGGAGAGTCAAAAATGGTGCAAGCACTTTGGAAGGACATGCTAAGGATGATGAAAGAATTAAAGGCTGAAAAGGAGAGTATGAAGGAGGCCAAGGAATTGTGGTGTAAGGACTGCAATGGGGAAGGTCATGCGAAGTCAAATTGTCCTTGCGATATCTACCAAGTGATGGGACATTCCGTCAAGGAATGCCCATACAACTTAAAAGCCAGAAGTGCACAAGTACTCTTTGCTTAGGGTGAACCATCAACACCGTCGAACACACCATCAAAATCCCAGAACACTTCCAACGTGTCCCCTAGAGGGTATCGGAATAACCGAAGGAGCAACAATAGTACTGCACGAAGCAAGATACAGTACGATGCAAAAGGAAGGCCCATGATCCAATGCAAGAAGTGCAACAAATGGGGCCACTTCGCCAAGGATTGCCAGAACAGTCAAGGTTCAGGAGGAAGATTGTGGAAGTGGTGTGGACCAGGCGACCATGAAGATAATGAATGCCCCAAGCAGAAGGGTGTCCATATGTTGGAAATAGAAGAAAAAGAGGTATTGGCGATCACCAGAGCACAAGCGAAGAAGGCAACCTACCCAGAACCACGTAAGGAAAAACAAAGGATGAAGGAAGCAAAAGCCGAAGTGGAATTGGTGATGGCGAAGGAGAAAAAAATACCTCTGGAGAAGCTAGGAACCTCTCGGTGGTTGGAGGCGGAAACTGACATCATACAGAAGGTACTGTAGACCACCGTACCGATCAAAGTAATTGACCTTCTCTAGACTCTGTCGCAATTGGGACTAGTAATGACGAACGTCTTTGGGGATGGCAAGGGATTAGAGGATGGAAGGTACCCGAACTGCCATTGTACGGTGAACAAACCATCGACCTTGGATTCTTGACAACAAACATTGGGAAGATGCCAGCGGTTGTTCAAATGGAGATTGGAGGGAATATTTTGACAAATACTATTGTTGACGGAGGATCGGGAGTCAACGTACTACCCAAAGACACATGGAAGAGTCTTCGGAAGCCTACACTCTGGCCACCAACATTCCAACTCGTTGGTGCCGATCAACACGACATCAAACCGTTGGGAACGCTGATGGCGCAAAAGGTAGTGATTGAAACGCAGCCATTCTTATTAAACTTTGTAGTCATTCCATTACAGAGGAAGGCCTACAATGCGTTGCTTGGACGAGGATGGTTAGTGGCAACGAGGGAAAATCATAACTGGAAAAGAAACACGCTATCCATAGAGAGCAATGGAAGAAAGTACGCGATTGACCTGAGAAATCAAATGGTGAGCGAAGAACTAGCATTAGACTCTTAATCGGAGAAAGGAGATGGAATGGAGGGAGGAGGGACTATAGAACCGAATGACGAAGGAATCCTAGACCTCCAGGAGTGCTTAAAAGACGAAACAAATTCCTTGAGCAAGCTATTCCATTAGCAAATGGAGGATTACAAAGTCTTTCAACAAGATTGCAATATGCTACAAGTAAAAGAGGAAGGGATGGGGGAGGACAAAGCATCAACAAGTCAACCATTCCCTCCGGAGTACAGAAAATATAAAGAGGGAGTGGCTAGAGTGGACAACACACCAGCACACCACTTCGAAGGAGATAAAGTCATCAAGTATGAGGAACTAAATATAAAGACAGATAATGTAGGTGACCCTAGTAGAATATTGGTGGGAGATGACTGGAATCCTATATTGAAAATAGTGGCCTTCAAAATCTTTGTGGAGTACAAGGACACCATCGCATGGACCTACCAAGATTCGAAGGGCATACCTCTGAAGTTGTGTGTACACTGAATCCCACTCATACCCAAAGCACAACCCATACGAAAAAGGTCGTACTGGATGAATAAGAATTATGCCGCGAAGGTGCAACAGGAGATTGAGAAAATGCTGGAGGCCATAATTATATTTAAAGTCGAAGTGAGTGATTGGGTGTCGCCTATAGTGATATCTCTTAAGAAAGAGTCGGAGCAGATTAGAATATGTGTGGACTTCCTTAGCCTCAATGCCGTGACAATCAAGGAACCCTTTTCTACCCCATTCACTAGTTCGATCTTGGAGGAAGTGGCCGAGCACAAGATGTATTCATTACTCGACGAGTTTTCAGGATATAACCAAATAAGCATAGTCGAGGAGGACAAACTTAAGACAACCTTTGTTGTGGAGGACAAAGTGTATGTGTACAACAGGATGCCGTTCGGTTTGTGCAATGCTTCAACAACCTACCAACGGATTATATTGCACATATTTGACAAGATGTCTACAGGGAATTTCAAGGCGTTCCTCGACGATTGGTCCATTTTCAGCAATGAGTAAACACACCTGAAGGCCCTCCAGGAATGTATGGAACGATGTAGAGTAGCTTGGTTGGCACTCAACCCCAAGAAGTGTGGGTTCATGGTACCTCAAGGAAAACTGCTCAGACACATCGTCTGCAAAGCAGAACTGAAGATTGATTCGAAGAAGATTTGGGTGATCGTATAGATGGAAACTCCGCAGAATGTCACGGGAGTGAAATCATTCCTCAGGCACGTAGGATATTATAGGAGATTCATAAATAATTTTGCTCATATCTCGTACCTATTGGACATACTTACAAGGAAGGGGCGACCATTTGAATGGATGGAAGCACAAGAAGCGACATTCCAAGAATTGAAGACACGACTAATCAGTTCGCCAATCTTGGCATACCCGGATTGTGACAAAGAATTTCATGTGCACATGAATGCTTCGAACTTTGCCATTGGAGCAACACTCGCACAGGTGGGCATTCAAGGATTGTACCGTCTGATGTACTTCGCCAGCCGGCTACTATCCAGAGCAGAGAAAAATTACAGTACAACAGAGAGGGAAGCCTTGGTAATGGTGTACGCCATACAAAAGTTCAGTAATTATCTATTGGCAACTCCCTTCACTTTTTATGTGGATCATCAGGCACTAATGTATCTGGTGAACAAGCCAATCATTCAAGGAAGGGTAAGTAGATGGTTGTTACTCCTACAGGAGTTCACATTCACTATTATCGTACGGCCAGGGAAAAGTCATGTCATCGCCAACCAACTGTCCAGAGTACGGTTCGACGAACCACCTGATGGAGTGAAGAAAGACTTCCTTAATGCTCATCTGTTCCAAATAGCAGCATTGCCCCCATGGTACGAGAAGATTGGAGAATACTTATCAACTTCATCCTTCCCTAGGGATATGCTATCAACTGAATGGCAGAAATTGGTACTGAAAAGCAAAACATTTCAACTCATCAACGGGTTGCTTTATAAAATGGGACCCGATCAAGTGCTTCGACGATGTGTCATGGAGGAAAAAATCCTATGAGTATTGAAGGAAGCACACAAAGGATTGGCGGGAGGACACATGAGTCTGGATGCCACAACCAGAAAAGTTCTATTGGTAGGCCTTTGGTGGCCGACGGTACACATGGACAACCCGGGAGTGGGTGGTAGAATGTGACACCTTCCAAAGGGTTGGCAAACCAATGAAGAGAGATTTCATGCCGCTCTTCCCGTCGCAGCCTTAAGAGCTATTTGAACAGTGGGGGCTCGACTTCATCGGGCCAATGAAGGTCAGCCAATTGCACCGATGCCGGTATATTGTTGTAGCCACAGAGTACTTAACCAAGTGAGCAGAGGCCTGAGCACTGTCGGACAACACTGCAGTCAGTACGGCCAGATTCATGTACAAGCAAACTATCACATGGTACAGGATACCTATTCAGATTACGAGTGATCGGGGAGGTCACTTCGTAAATCACGTCATACGACTGATGACATCGGAGTTCAAGATCCTACACAATCTTTCCAGCCCATACTACCCAAGAGCGAATAGGCAGGCAGAGTCAATGAACAAAATATTGGTAACAGTCATTCACAAGTCCTGTGGCATCGAGGAGGCCGATTGGGAGGAACGATTGCCAGCTGTGCTTGGGGCGTACCATACGACATACAAGGTAATTATCGGCCACACACCTTTCCAGTTAATGTACGGATAGGAAGTTGTTGTACCGGCGGAGAACTTAATGTCGAGCTTAAGAATTGCAGTGGAAAACAGATTGGGCGATACAAAAAGTCTGAAGGAAAGGTTGTTCCAACTAAACAAATTGCATGAATGACAAGTACTCGCTCAATGGGCGACAGAGGTACATCAGAACCAATGGAAGTTTTGGCATGACAAACATCTTCGACGGTCAAACTTCCAGCTGGGGCAGTTAGTGCTGAAATACAACGGTCATAATGAACTCAAGCTGAGTAAATTTAAAATCAGGTGGCTGGGACCATTTTGGATCCACGAAATAGGAGACAATAGAGCAATCAAGTTAGCAAGACCAGACGGCATGGTGTTGAAGGATCCAGTGAATGGGTCAAAGTTGAAAATTTATAAAGAAAGGAGGGAACCTGTGCAAATAAACATGTTGGGATATGCAACCAGAGAAGACTGGAAGGTGCAAAACGAAAAGGCCATGGAAGAGCAAGACTGGGGCTTGGGGGGCCCCGGGTATGTAGTAGAAGGAAACTAGGCGGAATTAGGCAGAGATCAGATTATTGAAGAAATATTGGCAAAGAAGAAAGTAGAAGGGATTGCAGTGCCTCGGGTGCACAAGCACCTGACGAATGCAGTGTTCAGGACACCCGCACTGTGGCGACGAATGGGTGGACACTGGAATTACATGGCCCCGTATGAAGGCATACAAAAGGGATACCTGGCCAAAGAGTTCGATAAGGAGGCTCAAAAGGAAAAAGAAGAACAAACGGCCAAAGGACGAAGCAAGCACCAACCTAAGGATACCAACGAAGAAGATGAAGAGTGGGACGATGAACAATGGGAGGCTTACACCGAGAAGATGGCCCCTTGTTTGAGGAAAGTCATAATGACGGAGGACATGTTTGTATCTCACGTGGATTGGATACATGGAAGACTTGTTGAAGCACATGAGAACGAACAAAAGGAAGGTGCCGAGGGTGAGGAAGATCACAATGACGGATGGACTGTGGAGAGTGATACCGAGCCCAGTCAGGTCACCAACAACGGAAGGAGAGGACGTCACGTTGTACCAACAGTGCAAAGGGAGATATGTTGACGATAGCTTTAAAGGTACTGGTCTTGCTCCTTTACTTTATAAGTGGTTTGCCATAAAATACATGGGGACCTATTGTGAAGAAGAATGTAATGTCCCCGATTTAGCCTATTTCCGGAAACTCGTAGGCTAAGCAAAATGGGAAATTAGGGTTTCCTATTTTATAGGAGATTTCAGATGCAGTTTTAAGGGCTTGCATGTGTGTTTTTTTGATGCATGTCTAGTGGAGCTTTCTGGGTTTTTGAAGAGCTTCAGGATGAGGTAACATGCATGTTAAAATAATGACATGTAATTTTGACTGATACCTTGCATGCAGAAAAGGTTTCTGGGTTTTTCTGGGTTTTCAGAGATCTCCAGGGTGGTGTGACATGCATCTGAATTTGACATCATTTTCGGGCACTTACTATTTATAGTAAGTCATGATGGTTGTCCGGTTTGTGTTTAAAAGATATTTGCAAACACTTACTATTTATAGTAAGTCATGATACTGCTTAGTTGGCATACAGATGTGGTCTTGGCAAACTTACTATTTATAGCAATGTGCTATTTTTGGTAAGCATATTTATAGCAGTATCACTCTAGCAACAATTCAATCTTTTGCAGTTCAGTGTGGCCGATTAGTTTGGCTTTCTATTGAGTTGAAGTGAACTTACTATTTTTGGCAGTGGCTATTTTTAGTAAGTCTAATTTTGGCAGTATCATCATCTGCAGTTCAGCTTAGGTCATCATGCTATTTGTGGCAATCCTTCAATTTCAGTATTGGCATTGGTTTTGGTTATCTCCTTGGACTAAGTGTTATACTTAGTCAATTTCATGTTTTTAAGTTGTACCCCCAAGCCTAGGAGTGATAACTTCATGTTGTTTTAAAGAGGGGACATTAAGGGGTCATTTTGAGCATTTAATGATTTATTAAATGCTTTATTGTTGCAAATTGAAATGGACGCCTAAAGGGAAGGGGAATAATGTTTTATTATTTCACAATAAAGTGAATGGTTGAAGGTGGCGTCCCTTGGGAAGTTGAAGTGATTCGACTTCGTGGAATTCAGAGTGTTTCATTTGCCCATTGAAACTTATATATTGCTGCATTGTGGAGAGTTGATTAGGTTATGTTTTGGAAAGCAAAGTTATGCTGCTGGTTTGAAATCCAAAATCCGGCTAAGGTAAAACTTAGCAATTTTATTCCAATCTTCGGGCCTAAAACTATGGTTCCCTAGATGATGGATTGAGAGTGTGCTTCATTCAAAAGTACATATTGAGCTTCATTGTTGGAGAAATTGATGTTATTTCTATAATTTGTGTTTGCTGGTCCTTTCATGGCTGAAGGACATTTCTATTTACAGCTTTGGGAGTGAATTTATTTAGCTTGTGAGTATTGGTTCTATTGATTCCTATGCTAGAGGCGACCCCACTTGTGCATTTGCAGATTTAATTTTGGAGTTCCTGATTTTTAATGTCAAAATCGCCCCTCAAGGAGGGCCGTACTTTTCTAAGAGGCATTGGGATTCGTGCCAAATTAATGTGAAGGATTTGATGCTGGTTTTTGATTGGTTCTTGGGCGCCATACTCTTAGAGATTATTCACAAAAGATTTCAGTCCAATCGGAGGTAATTTGATGAAGTTATGAGCATTTGATTGATTTTGCAGTTGTTGATAATTCATTTCCAGAATTGCAGATTTCTAAATCAGACTTATTTCAGTTTGTTTTTCCAGTCTTTCATCATCAATTCTTGTTGATAACTAACATGAAATCATCCTATATCTTGGTGCTTGAAATCATTGTAAAACTCTTGTAATTTGCAGCTCTTTCCTATTTGTAAAAACTGATAACAATAGTACTGTTCAGTCTATTTAATTGCTGCTTATTTATGTTTAATTATTACATTGTAACCCCTAGATGGTTTACCGCCAATGTGGAAAAAAGAACTTGCTAATTCTCTCATTGTACCCATTGGAAAGTGGTGAATTCCCACTCATGAGTGGATGCCTGCCGCAGCGGATGAATTGTTATTTGTAATTTCTCTCATGGCTGGTTATCCGCCTATTTTCTTTCAATTCAACAATTAGCACTCCACCATATGTTAGCACCTCGCCTGCTAAAGGATCTTGAGTGCACATTCTTGGTGTTGAGTTTAGACTCTCTCTTTCAATTGTAATCTTTGTAACTATTGATTCAATAGATCCCAGGGATCCTCTGACCATATGCCCGCTCCTCCTCCTTAAGTGGTTTTAGGGCGCATTTTTGGTTAGAGTTTTTTTATTCAACGTTTTGGTTTAAGCTAACCTTAACGGGTGCATGGTTACATTGTATTTGTTTATTGAAAATAAAAAAAAATTGAGAGGGTATCTTTCAGTGGTATCAGAGCCTATTTTCCTTCCATCCTGTGAGTTTCAATGCTTTAGTTATCAGTTGAGAGTCAGAAAAGACCAATACTATATCAGAAAGCAAAAGAGTTTAGTTTCAATTTCAGATGTTTTTGAAGTTGACACCTTTTCAGAGGTTTGTGAAACCTTGTCTTGCCAAAATAAGGTATGGCTAATGAAGAAGAGAGGAAGTTGGCAAAGACTCTCTTTTTGGTTGGAAAGAGACTTGGCAAAGAATTTCAGTCAAGAGGAAATGAAGAGAATATTTTTCATTTGTTAGAACAATGTTTGAGACAAGTGAAGCCATCACTTTCAAAGGAAATGCAGTTGGCATTAACTCCTGTAGTTAATGTTTTGAATCAGTCCTATTGGTTGGGGCATCCAGATGAAGAAACTAAGCTGCTGATTTCTTCTTGTTTCATGGAAGTGATAAGAATTGTGGAACCACAATTACTCTACGATGAAGAAACTATGAAAACCATATTAAGTATGATTGTGGAGAGTTTTCAAGATTTGGATGAAACTGTCAGTGGTTTGTTTCCAAGAAGAGCTGTTGTTTTAAAGACATTTTCAGAAGTAAGATCTTGCATCCTTCTGATAGAATTGGAGGTGGAGAATCAGATTTACCATTTGTTTGATTATCTACTCACTTCAACTTGGAGTGAACAGGAAGAGGGGGTGTTTGCAACTATTAAAAATGTTCTAATTGACACCATCAAAGAAGCTGATACTCTTCCCGAAAGTGTTCAAGTCCTTCTTAAGAATGCCTTTGAATGAGAAGAGCAGATTTCTCCAATTGTTGATTTGTTGGTCAAAGAAATTTTCAGTCATTGTGAAGAAAGATTGAAGCCATGTTTGAAGAAGACTGTTGAGGACAAAGAGGAGATCTCTGAAGCTGAAGAGGAGGATGAAAGTTGGAATCCCTTTGAAGACATTGCAAAATTTCAATGGGTATCTACGGATTTGCACTCATTCAAGCATTTTGTAGAAGAATGTAATGTGTCAGTGGAAGCCTTGAAGACTAGTGAGGTACTCTTGTTTTCTACAGAGGAGAACAGTGAGTTGACTTGTGTTAAGAAGCCTCATGTTGAAGATTTAAAGAAAGAACTTTTGGAAACAAAATTTGAAACAAAGATCAATGAAGAGGCCATAAGTATTTGGGATCATTAGCTCGTGTTAGGACTTGTCTCCAATTGAAAGTTAGTATTTGGGATCCCAAGTATTTTCTAATGAAGAATGGTAAGCATAAAAAGAAGGTTGGTTGGAGAGATAAGTGTAAAAATTTCAATTCTATGATTGTTGCTACCTTCTTTTCCTGTTATTGGTTTTTTATTTCTGATCATAAATTGGTGTTCTGGGATGGAAATATGATTGGAGGATGGTTTGTGGTGGCATTGGGACCTTTATTGATGAAGCCACCAGCCTTGTTCACGAGTAGCTATGCCAATTTTAATGATAAATTCTTTTGTTGCAGCTGTTGTTTATTGTTGGGGATGCTGATTTTTCATAAATCAGATTTCAAATTGTCTAAATCAGACCTATTAGTTGGTTGGTGTTTCCATTTTCTGACCTTCTAGTCTACCATTAGGACTGATTTTGAGCCTCGAATGAGAAAAGGATTGTTACAGTGCAGCCAAAATTCATGTATGGGATGTTCTCTAATGCTCAACAATGGCCTTCTCTGTGTTTTCTCCTATACCAGTGTTTGGGGTAGTACGTTAGAAACTGATTTGGTCCACCAATTGGAGACTCATGCAGTGAAATTTGTAAGTTTTTCTTGGAGTCATCTCAATTATATCAGTTTTTTTCAAAGAAGGCATTATACATCTTCACAGATTTTTGAGGATGTGATGGGAGATCTCTTGCAAAGAGTTGCTCTTTCCTTTGCAAGAACTGTTGGAAGAGTCACATATGTTGTCGTGACTCTGCTTGGTGCTATGAGGAATTATGATATGGAGCATGCTTTTGAATTGAGAAAATTATTTGCCTTATTGCTCAGGAATGTGTTAGATTGTGGCATTGTTGTTTTTGACTCCTCAGAGCTTACAGAGCATAAGATGCTGCAAGATTATGATTCCAGTTCCTTCAGGATAATCGGTTTAAGCTACATGTTTGGAAGGAGTATACTACAATCTTGGGGATATTGGTCATGTTTGTTACATCCCGAATTATGAGGTTACTATTTACTAGTGATAAAAAGGTAGAAATGAATGTAATGTGAAATCTGGAGATGCTTGCACCTTGTTATCAATATGTATGTTAGCTCATTTGACGTTGTTTCATTTGATGTTATTTCAATTGATGTAATTCATGGTAAAATACTGCATATATGTGTGAATATCAGGATAATGAATCTTGCTTTAAACTTGATATGTTTGTATAAGTATTGCAAATGTTATGAACAAGTAACTACCGTGGTTTTGTGGCAATGGATGCAGGAACAGGAACCATTCCTCCAGGCGGAGGGGAGACATCACTCGGGAGAGGGGCTTGGTCGAGTAACCGGTAAAGTTGATCAAGTTGAGCATACACACACTTCACTAAGGGTTTTGGGAACTGAGTCAGTTTGAGTGGTCTTAACCTTAGGCTTAGGAGTTTTGGATTACTTCTTTGTGCTTTATGAGTGGTGTTACTTGTTGACTGACTTACTGTTCTGTGAACCTTGATTGTGAAATGTGAATTGATAAGTTATATTGATGCCTGAAATTTACAGTTAAACGTATATATACATGTTTGTACAAACACGTGTATTAGGGGTACGCTGACTGGCCTGTAATACACGTATTTGGATAATTAAATACAAATATGTTTAGATATATTTAAATGTAAATATTTGAATGTGTTTATATATATATTTAATATAAACGTTATTATAGTTTTACCTGGAACAAAATATATTGATATATCTATAGTAATATTAAATATTATATAGATATATACATATATTTAAATACGGTAAATAAAACTATAATATGATATATATTTAATATAATGAAAAATATAAATATAATATCCTGTTTATATTTTAAATAAATAAGTCTTGGGAAGTAAATGGCGTAAACTTCTTTAGTCACTTGGTAAATGATATTTACCATAAGATTAAATGAATTTGACTTGTATAGTCATTTGGCAAATAATATATATTTACCTTGAGAAAGTATTTAAATACGACTTCTATAGTCTTTTGGAAATCCCGTATGAAATTTAAGAGTGAAATAAATAAATTTCGAAATACTTTGTTAAGCATTTAAATAAATGCTAAGTGAAATGCGAATTTCATTCACCGTGGAAAGAAGGAAATACGCCAAAATTAAAATGTTATTTGCAAAAATCGAAACCTGTAGAAGAACGGAAATGGCGCGGCTGAAAGCTCACACGCAGGAGGAAGACCTGGTCGCAATTTTCTGATACTCCATTCCATGAATACGCGAGGAGTTACCTGCCATTCTTCATAAATTGCGCCATTTTTGGGAGACGCCTGTAGGTGTCAATCCGCCTTTCTTATCAAATGAAAGTTTGAACTTTTCTCTGAACTGCTGGAAGTCGATTCACCTCTTAAAGCTATGAGTAAGTATGGAAATTCGCCACATTTCATTTTGAAATATTCAAAGTGTAGTTTTGTCATCTTACATGTCTGCAAGAGTGGAAATTGTTGGGCTAAGGGCTCTATAAATAGCCGCCTAGTTCATTCATCAAGGATCACTTGCAAATTCCGAATTTTCATTGTTGAGAGCCATATTTTGACAATTCTGTAGAAGCATTTTGTGAGCAATCTTTTGACATTGCTGTGGAAGCATTTATAAGATAATCATACTCTATCATCGCTGTAGAAGCAATTGTTTGAGAACCTTACTCTATCATTGCTGTATTGCAATTGTTTGAGAGCCATATTCTGTCATTACTATATTGCATTCATTTTGAGAGCCATACCCTGTCATTGCTGAGTTGCATTTGTTTGAAAGCCTTACTCTGTCATTGCTGCATTGCATTTTCTGAGAGACTGGTATTTATATGCTATAAGCATAAAATACATAACCAGTAAAAGGAACCAGAATTTGAGAGGAGGGAAACCACAGAAGGAGGAGAAGCAGCTGCAGACTGGAATCATTTATAGCAAGGAAACAGGCATGTTAAATGTCTTGATTAATTCTGTATATTAATTAATCTGTTTGTATTAGAATTTACTTTGTGAAAGGAAGTAAAATAGGAAAATACTAGAAGAAATACTGTTGGAATAGGATAGCTTGTTGCTATGAAATAACATAGGGAAAGCTTGTTTGTGAAAGGAATGCTGGATTGTGAAAATGATAGCTTGTTGTTATGAAATAACATAGGGAAAGCTTGTTTGTGAAAGGAATGTTGGTTGTGAAAAGAATAGCTTGTCATTAAAAAAGTACTTAATTTCATTGAGAAAGCTTGTTTTGAGTAAATAGCTTGATTCAATAGAATAGCTTGAATTCTTGGGATTGACTTGTTTACAAAAGGAAAACTCGTTCATAAAGGGAAAAGCCTGTTTATAGTTTGTTTTGGAAGAATAGATAGTCCATATTATAAAGGGTAAATAAAGCATTCTAGAAAAGAAAAACTAGAAATTGCATATTGCATGATTGCATTATTGAATGAACTCCACATGAGGAGACTATGTCTTTACTAGTTAATATATGCTAGGTTTGGAATGAGGACAGGAGTCAAGTATATTCAAGTAGCTTAAGAGTTTTAGATTAACTGAGATAAGCTAAGGAACTCCTAGGATAACGATTTCCGTAATAGGAGAGAAAGAATGAATTACTTGTCAAGCTGGATTATTTCTAGTAAGTTAGAATGTCGTAGGTTGGTCTGGGATGATTGATAATCCAGTGAAGGACTTGAACCTATATTTGTTGTCTTGGATTAGATTGAAGTAGGAAAGTCTGGGATGATAGACAATCCAGTGAAGGACTTAGCCTACGCGTAGTGTAAGATAGCCTTAAGTCAAATCGGCCTTGAGTAGTGTATATGATAGATGACCTTCATTCGAAGTACTGAATGAGAATACTTTGGCCAAAGTAGTGGAAGGTACGATATCCACTTAGATGTGAGATAATTGAGACTACACTGTCAGTTCATTGTGATCCATCATGCTAGTTCGGGATTGTGAAATAGCAAGTTCTAGATGTATAGGACATAGCACTATGCTCAGTTGGGTTGTCGCAGCCGGTTACTTTACCAATCTCTTCGTTCGAAGGGAGGGCCATCTATCGAATGATAGATGTGCGGGGGACCGCATTTACAGTCCGTGGTTGGCGGAAAAGAGCCTGAGTGATGTTTTTCCTCCACAACAGGCGACAGATACACCAAGATTTGAAAGGAAGGGAACCTGGACTATCTTACTACTATTTGTGCAAAAGCTTATGAGCTATGTATGTAATTGTTTTACTTTTGTACTCTGAATTATATTTGCAATGGAAATGGAATCCACGTGGAAAAATATATTGTAACTGGCATGTAATTATCAATAAAGAAAGGAAGAATTTTATTGTAATTTCTTTGTTACTTGTTACATTTATATGTTTGAAGTGAAATGTGGAAAAATTTTAATTACCCAAGGATGGGGTCGTTACTATGTTTATGTGATTTGTGTGGCGCAACGTTAGTGTGGTGGGTCTATACAGAGATGGACTTGGGACCCTGGGATCCTACTTGGCGTAGTAAGGATCAATTTGTTTTCTTCGAGTGCGGTGGCATTGATTGAGGACAAGCAATTTTGGGAAGGGCAAACTGTAAGTCCCCGATTTAGCCCTACGCTCTACAATTGGATTTAGCCTATTTTCAGAAACTCGTAGGCTAATTAGAATGGGAAATTAGGATTTCCTCTTTTATAGGAGGTTTCAGATGAAATTTTGAGGGCTTGCATATGTGTTTTTCTTACGCATGTCTAGTGGAGCATTCTGGGTTTTTGAAGAGCTTCAGGATGAGGTAACATGCATGTTAAAATAATGACATGCAATTTTGACTGATACCTTGCATGCAGGAAAGGTTTATACGTTTTTTTGGGTTTTCAGAAATCTCCAGGTTGGTGTGACATGCATTTGAATCTGACATCCTTTCCGGGCACTTACTATTTATAGTAAGTCGTGATGGTTGCCCGGTTTGTGCTTAAAAGATATTTGGAAACACTTACTATTTATAGTAAGTCATGATACTGCTTAGTTGGCGTACAAATGTGGTTTTGGCAAACTTACTATTTATAGCAATGTGCTATTTTTGGTAAGCATATTTATAGCAGTATCACTCTAGCAACAACTCAATCTTTTGCAGTTCAGTGTGGCTGATCAGTTTGGCTTTCTGTTCAGTTGAAGTGAACTTACTATTTTCGGCAGTGGCTACTTTTAGTAAGTCTAATTTTGGCAGTATCATCATCTGTAGTTCAGCTCAGGTCATCTTGCTATTTGTGGCAATCCTTCAGTTTCAGTACTGGAATTGGTTTTGGTTATCTCCTTGGACTAAGTGTTATACTTAGTCAGTTTCATGTTTTTAAGTTGTACCCCCACGTCTAGGAGTGATAACTTCATGTTGTTTTAAAGAGGGGACATTAAGGGGTCATGTTGAGCATTTAATGATTTATTAAATGCTTTATTGTTGCAGATTGAAATGGACGCCTAAAGGGAAGGGGAATAATGTTTTATTATTTCACAATAAAGTGAATGGTTGAAGGTGGCGTCCCTTGGGAAGTTGAAGTGATTCGACTTCTTGGAATTCAGAGTGTTTCATTTGCCCATTGAAACTTCTATATTGCTGCATTGTGGAGAGCTGAGTAGGTTATGTTTTGGAAAACAAAGTTATGCTGCAGGTTCGAAATCCAGAATCCGACTAAGGGAAAGCTTAGCAATTCTATTCCACTCTTCAGGCTTGAAACTATGGTTCCCTAGATGATGGATTGAGAGTGTGCTTCATTTAGAAGTACATATTGAGCTTCATTGTTGGAGAAATTGATGTTATTTCTAGAATTTGTGTTTGCTGGTCCTTTCATGGCTGAAGGACATTTCTATTTACAGCTTTGGGAGTGAATTTATTTAGCTTGTGGGTATTGGTTCTAGTGATTCCTATGCTAGAGGCAACCCCACTTGTGCATTTGCAGATTTAATTTTGGAGTTCCTGATTTTTAATGTCAAAATCGCCCCTTGAGGAGGGCCGTACTTTCCTAAGTGGCATTGGGATTCGTGCTAAATTAATGTGATAGATTTTATGCTGGTTTTTGATTGATTCTTGGGCGCCATACTCTTAGAGATTATTCACAAAAGATTTCAGTCCAATCGGAGGTAATTTGATGAAGTTATGAGTATTTGATTGATTTTGCAGTTGCTGATAATTCATTTCCAGAATTGCAGATTTCTAAATCAGACTTATTTCAGTTTGCTTTTCTAGTCTTTCATCATCAATTCTTGTTGATAACTAACATGAAATCATCCTATATCTTGGTGCTTGAAATCATTGTAAAACTCTTGTAATTTGCAGCTCTTTCCTATTTGTAAAAGCTGATAACAGTAGTACTGTTTCAGTCTATTTAATTGCTGCTTATTTATGTTTAATTATTACATTGTAACCCCTAGATGGTTTACCGCCAGTGTGGAAAAAAGAACTTGCTAATTCTCTCATTGTACCCACTGGAAAGTGGTGAATTTCCACTCATGAGTGGATGCCTACCGCAGCAGATGAACTGTTATTTGTAATTTCTCTCATGGTTGATTATCTGCCTATTTTCTTTCAATTCAACAATTAGCACTCCACCATATGTTAGCACCTTGCCTGTTAAAGGATCTTGAGTGCACATTCTTGGTGTTGAGTTTAGACTCTCTCTTTCAGTTGTAATCTTTGTAACTATTGATTCACTAGATCTTAAGGATCCTCTGACCATATGCCCGCCCCCCCTCCTTAAGTGGTTTTAGGGCGCATTCTTGGTTAGAGTTCTTTTATGCAACATTTTGGTTTAAGCTAACCTTAACGGGTGCATGGTTACATTGTATTTGTTTATTGAAAATCAAAAATAATTGAGAGGGTATCTTTCAAAGAATGCTAAAAGAGGCCCCCATACACATGTAAATGGCATTATGCATCAGAGTTAAAGGTCATAGAAGGTGGCAGAGTAAGAGTAATGAAGAGAAAATATAAGAAGAGAGAGAAGATGAGAGAGAAGATGTAAACGCCAAAAAATATTAAAAACGAAGGAGAAAGAAGATAAGAAAAAGCAAAAATGGAGAGAGAAGAGAGAGAAGAGGAGAGCGAAAACGATGAAAAGCAAGAAAATTTGAAAAAGAGAAGGAATACTAAGAAGAAATCGAAAAATTTTAAAACGAAGGAGAGAGAAAGAATGAAAAAGGAGAAAAATAGAAAATTAATAAAGGTGAAAATATTAAAAAGTGAAGGAGAAACTATGAAAAGGAGAAAATGCAAAGGCACGAAGGCATTTAAAATAAAAATAAGAAAAATGAAATGTCACCAAGTCTATACAAGGGCAAAAAATAAAGAGCAGAAGAAGGAATTTATTGCCAAGCGTACGACGAAAGCTAGGCAAAAGGAAGTTCGGCGAAAAAGTTTAGTTATTAAATTAAAGACCGTACAACCATCAGATGGAGACAAGGCATTGCTAGAAGAAGGAAGTAGCTTATCAGATAGAGACCTCGACTCAGCAACCAAGGAGGTCGTATGACAAGTAGTACAACAAGTTGAAGGCAAAAGAAAGGAGGTTGTATGGCAAAGTGGAGGCATCATTTGGCAAGGTTTGTAGGACTGAAGAAAATACTTGGTGAGGCACGAGCAGGAGACACGGAAGGGCAAATCATTATCGGAAGGGGATATCGTACAACATATCACAACACACAAGGCATTGCACAAGGGGGCCATACGGTCTCAAGGAAAGAGATCCAAGGAGGTCGCATGAACAAAAGAAGACAAATTGTATCACATTGAACGACCAAGAGGATTCGGCATGCAGCCAAGCAAGTCCAACGTACTTCTAAGAAGACTCATAGTACAATCGGCACCAAGTTCTAAAACCCTACGAAATCCATTGTTTCATTGTAGCGTATGGCTAGGAGAGAGCAGCGTACGGCTAGAAAAGACTAGTGCACGAACACGAAAGTTCACTGTGTGGCCAGGCAAGTTCAACGTACTGCCTAAGAAGACCAACAACGTACAAGGAGTCATAGTACAACGTTTTGCACAACTCCATATAGTTCAACGGCCAAGGAAGTGGATACACGCCAAACCCTAGTTTGGCAGTTATAGCAACCATTTCATGGTGCCAAGAATTAATCGCCGAAGAGACACAGATGAAGCGCATCGCTGAAAAGACATCGAAATGGACAAAGGAAAGAAAGTAATACAATCCAAGCCGAAGGTGGCATCGACAACAAAAATGAAGAAAACAAGTGCAGACACAGATGCCATGACATGGGAGAGTTTAACTAGAAACGAATGTAAACAATGGTGGAGAAGCACGGCGGATGATCATACTAAGAAAATTGCACTGAGGCATGCTCGCGTGGACAAGGCAACACTCTTACCATTTTTCAATGCTCGAGAGTCCGAGCCTTTGGTGAAGGCCATGGTTGAAAATTACTGCTGACACTCACA
Organism: Sequoiadendron giganteum; assembly: GCA_007115665.2. Classification (NCBI taxonomy): domain Eukaryota; kingdom Viridiplantae; phylum Streptophyta; class Pinopsida; order Cupressales; family Cupressaceae; genus Sequoiadendron; species Sequoiadendron giganteum. The sequence continues at coordinate 320,698,874 of CM021107.1, read as the reverse complement.
CAGGTCTATTTTGGACTACAGGGACTGCACAGTTACAATCTCATTTTGGCAACAAGATTTTGAACGAGTGTTTGGCATCCCAACAATAGGAGCATGGGTAAACAAACCAGGCAAGATGACGCAACAACACAAGGAAATCATTATCAAGCAAGTTTGCCGAAGTGATTTGATAGTCGAAGAGAAGGACAACATATGGAGTGCGGGCAATAGAGGGCTACACAAGCATCACCTAGCAACCCTAGAAGGGAAATGCTTGCTAGATTTGATGAAATGTAGATTGACAGGAGCAAGTCGGGCGTCCGACATCGACATCACAATTTGGATGGTAGACTACATGATTGGCCTGAGCGTGGGCAAGGTGTACAATTGGGGACGGTTACTCTCAAAGCGGATGAGAGAATTTTTGTCACAGAGGCACAAGGCGTTTTACATGACGCAACAAGCAATCGCCTTGTTCCTCGATGCCGTCTATACGCAAGTTCCAGAAGGCAGATGGGGTCGATTACAGCCACTCACTCATTTGGATCTAGGGTTGCCGACGACTTTCTATTGGACGGAGTTAGAATTGAAACAAGTTGGCGAAAATTCCTTGTAGGCGGGGAAGAAAAGGAAGCGTAGGGAGGTATCGGTGGAAAAGGAAGCATCGGCCGAAGAAGCATCAATAGAAAGTGGCGAAGAGGAAGGAGAGGAACCGATAGATCTGTCCTCTTCAATGTCGACCGCCAATTCGCCGACGGACGAAGAAGTGTCCGTGGTTGTGGGTGCAACTCCAGGAATGGAGGTAGAGGACGCAACTGTAATATCACCACTTTAGCCCGCAAGCTTCAACTTGCCAGCACCACCAGTTCTTATCGGGAGCCCACCGCCAACCATAACGTTTACCCTTCCCACATCACCCATTGGCGTCAGGAGGGCATTGAGGGTGGCACCTTTCGTGCCAGGCGCATCACCGAGATGGGCACCGTTGGCATGAGATTTGACACCGACACCTCTAGGATGGGCAGGCACATTACTAAGTTTGACAATTTTAGCTGAGGCACTCCTAGGTTCGGTGATTTCAGTAGAGGTGTTACCAAGTTTGGCAGCTTTGGTAGAGCCATTACCAGGGTCAGCAGAAGGAGAGGTACTACCAAGTTTGGCAGTAGGGGGCATAAGTTTGGCAGCTTCAGGAGATACCCGGCTAGGTTCGACAGACATGGCAGTTTCTGGATATGCATTGCCAGCCTTGATAGCTTCAGGGGACACACCACTAGGAACCTTGGTCCCTGCTGCATCGCCAAAAATACTAGTGACAGTGACAATGACTTGGGGAACGATCACAACATAGGAGCAGGTTCCCCTTATTACACCGTTAGGAGCACCGGGGGTGGCACAAATAGACAATTGGCTGGGGTCAGTATGTTTCACGCTGGAGGTGGAATAGCCGCCTGTACGGAGCCCTCCAGAAGGTTTGGTTGAGGGTACGGGTGAGGGAGGCCCACTCCAAAATTAGGAGAGTGATATTGCCAGGCTGGCAGATGAGGTGCATGAGCAGCCGCCAGTGACTATAGGTGAGATGGAGATGGTTGGAGAGACAGAGACAACAATATTGGTATAGGAGCATGAGGGGCAGACATTGAGGGAGACCCCTGCGACAAATGAGGAGACACCGTAAGCACCTGGTGGGGAAGAGGAGGATGATTCCACCGGGTCTAGCGGTTCTGTCGTAGAGATATCATAGCCGGATCCATCAAATCCGTTGGGGATAGTGCAAAGGTATGTAGAAGAGCTCCAACACATGGGATGGGTGATGATGCAGGTAGGACACATCTCTAAGGAGCTCAAACTTGGTCGTTCCCCACTTGTGCCCCTGGAGGTATAGCGGATCCGTGGATTCGTGCAGATTGGGTGCGAGTCGGAGTTTACTTGTATCTTCACTAGCCAGGGATGGCCAACAGGTGAGACCCTGGCAATGCGTAGAGCATGGCATGGTACACCATTGAGGATGGCAGGAAGGGATGTTGGGGTTTTGGAGAATCTCTATCATATTGAATTAGCCTTCTGTGATGTCTTCTATATTGTGAAGCGGCAAATGTTGTCCACTGAACTCGCAGTGGCAAGGAAGGTAGAGGCATACAGACTGTTGCAAAAGATCAAAGATGAGTCGACAATAGCTATGAAGAAACTTCAAACTCAATTGACAGAGTAGACTCAGATAGCTAGTGCCAAGGAAACCCGAGTAGTGGCCTTGGAGGCCAAGGTGACCACTTTGGAGGAGGCATGGCAAAGGGAGCAGGCGTGGGAACAAAAAGTAAAGGAGTTAGAAGAACAGCTGGCCACTAGGAGCATGGAGGTAGACAAGGCCAAAAGTCATTTGATGGTTAAAGCTGCCAGGGATTGGGAGATTCTTGCCGATTGCCAGCTCCGTATGCACACAAAGGAAGTGAGGCAATTGAAGGAGCAACACTCTTCGGCAGTCACCCTGACGCCATCAGTCCATCCAAGGATGTCCTCGCTTCCCCCTTCCTCTCATTAGCTTCATTTGTAGTATCATTCCCTTTTTTGGCTTGCCATGTCGTCTGGAAGACGACTTCTTTTCTGGGGGGGATGATGTAAGCTATCAATCTCTTTAGTTGTAGTCGGCCGTAGTTGACTATAGTCGGCTAGTTGTTTATGTTTAATAAAACTATAGTTCTAGTATGAATAATTAATGTAATAAATGTCATGTGTACTCAGGTAATTAAGTCCTGGTTAGTTATGAAACGTCATGACGGTTGGTTGCTCAACCACCGCCGAGCATTATATGTATTGAGTCCTTGTAGTTGGAAAGCTATTATTGGTACTGTTGACATCCATATGATTATACATGTTGATACTTACTGTTGGAGATGACTAGAAGCATTCCATAATTCTAGCATCTTATGTTCTCGAATATGTTGTACTTTCCTATGTTCTGTACATGATCTAGTTTACTTCCGTAGTACATTGAACACACCCAATGAAGTAAACAGGGGATTCCAAGATAGAGGTGGTAAATCGGATGAAGTAGAATGTTATCAATGATGTTTTTTGTTAGATGTTAAATACATCAATCTTTTATGTCTTTTATTTTTGTTGTAATCAGATTTGGGGATTTTGATAGTCTCATCCTTCAAGAGAGCAATGAGTGCTTTGGTACCTTGCTTGGCTAGATGAAGGCCGCTATTCATGAGAGAGACCGAACCTACAATTTTACCATGGTCATGTTCAACCCATCATTAATAAAAGGTGGGAGATGTTGAACAAACCTCTACACATGACTAAATATTCATTGAATCCAAAGTGGTATGTGGAGAGATCTGGGAGAATTTTTTCCCCTTGATGACCACAAGTGAGGAATAACCTTGTGAAAGCCCTCAAGGAAATGCATATTTCAAAGGAAACTTCATTGGTAAAAGTTGAATGGATTAGATTTATTGAACTCAATGGCTACAAGAGTTCAACAAAGATTAACAAGCACACTTTGGAACAAGACATGCCATTCTATTGATGGTGACTATATGAGTCGTTAGGATTGATACACACACATGTCATTCATTTCCTATCACAAGTTTCTAGTTCCTCTACTACTAAGAGGAACTGGTCCACATAAATCTTTTCCTCTCAATTAAGAGGAACAAATCCACATATATTTTTATCTACTCACTTACAAGAAACAAACCTACTTGTAAGAGAGATGAAAACTTGTTGTATACAGTTTCATGCATCTTATTGATTGCAAGACACCTGAGTACAAGTAGAGTCCAATGATATAGTGGAATGTTGAGCCTAAGGAGTAAAAGCAAGTTGAACAAAACTTTTTGTATACAGTTTCATGCATCTTTTTGATTACAAGACACCTGAGTACAAGCAGAATCCAACAAAATAATGGATTATAGAGCCTAATGAGAAAAAACGAGTTGATGAGGAGTAGGATGTGCAGCTGGGATTGGTTGGGCTCACATTGCAGATACAGTTCAGTCCAGAAATTCTAGCAATGAGCAGTTTTCAAGATATATGTTGAATGATGACTCTACTTTTGAGCTTGTTTCTAAGCTAGATATGCATGTCTTCTTTTAGCATTTCCATTTGTCATTTTGATGTTTCTCACTTGCAGTTGTGGTTCTGAACTCATTTGTACTTTGTAACCTTCATTGACAAAAATAAAATTAAAAAATCATGTTATGTCATGGTTGTCAAATGGATTGTTGGATCATTTGTTTTCACTCACTTTAAGCTATTTTGATTTTTAATTTTAAATATTATTTTATTAAGCATCTCCCTCTTGTCTCCTAAATCTAGGAAATTTTTTGCTCTGTGTTCCCTTGTCCCCCATCTCAGAAACGCAGAGAGACAATGCTAATTTTTAGTTTCATGTTGCTTACTGTCTAAAAAATAGTAACTTCTATTTAGAACTCAAGAGATATTATATGACGAGTAGAGTAAGTATGGTTAAAATAACCATGAGGAGTTAGTCTATAAGCTTTAGTAAATTGATTTATAAGAAATAAAAGTAATTTTATTTTTAGCTAAATGTGATCTCACCATAATGGATACTGTCATATTAGTTTTTTTACATAAGTTTTATAGGATACCCACATTAGAGAATATATGCAATATACAATGAAATTGGTTTTTTCAACGCATAAATGTTTTGTTTCAATCTATTAAGATAGTGATAAGATCTTAATGGTTGCATTTAAGATACATCAAATACCTCCAACTCAAGATCCCATTAGAGATCCTCTAAACTAACAAAGCATTGAACATAAAGAATGTTGCAGACATCAAAAATCCCATTCAGAGAAATCTTGTACCACTTGATTACTAACAGAAGAAGAGAACTCCAAGGATAAGAAATACGCATGTCAAAATAGGTCAGGATTTAAGGAAAGAACATATAACGCACTAATGAATTATGATAGTGAAGTCAATACTATTGATGAAATTCAAGGATAACACATGAAAAAAGGCTCTAATGTTTTCCAATTTGTAGCCAAATTAGAGTATACAAATTCATATTTCTAAGTTTCTTTTGGTAAGAATGCCTACCGATGCCATGTCGCTCTTTAAGTATTCGTAAAACAGCAAGAACAGCAATCCGAGCTTCTGTCTGCAAAAATAAGATGGCATTATTAACAGTTATGGAGCATAAATGTTTCAGAAGAAACAAATTGGACACAAATTTCAACTATATGAATATAAAAAAACAAGGTTATGAACTTGATTTCACTGTATGGCAAAGTGCTTTAACAGATGACACTTCTACACTGGCATCTCCCTCCACTTTTCACATTTCAAACCATATGTGAAGTTGGAAATATACTAAACAAGTACACAAGGATAATGTTTCCATTAAAAGTTCTACTTTAAAGAGGTCACCTTGGTTAGTCTGTCAACTCGTATTAGGTTATTAGTATTATCTGGTCGAGCATGTGTAGCAATTTTTTGAAACAATCCCACATAGGAGACCACTTGTCTGGTATCTTCCCTTTCTTTACAATTTGTCTTTTCCTTAGGCAATTGATCTAGATTTCTGTAGTTATTATGCTGTATAGCTCCTTCTGCCCATTCTTCAAGTAATCCCTTCAAAAGATTATCATCTGGAGCATACCTGCATACTTCCACTCTGTCAGACATGCTCAACCAGATACAGCTATAGGAACTACAAGAAGTGATTTTATAACATGATGTAGTATTAGCAGGATAAATCATTTCCAACAATCTACTTGTTTAACATTTACCCTGCTGTTCGCATTTCCTCGTATATAGCCAATGATTGCTGCACTTCAGCAAGATTGCCATAATTACGCCGTGCTCTCAACAATGTATTATATGTCACCTAAAAAAATACCAAAATGTTTATGCACTTGTGTGATGTATGCTGTAGAGAAACAGTTCATTTCATAAATGATAAAGTCCTTAAAAACTTATGAAGATTTATCCATAATTAATTTACAACAAATTAGTATCATATTGATGAATTCAATTTGGCATCTTTTATCAGAATGCAATGTGTATCTTTTCCTATTTTACCAAAATCCGACTGTCATTGGACACTATTAAATCATTCAAGAGTTTTGGAGCACAAGCCATACTAGGCTTATGCTAAATAACATTGATCTCTTAGAGATGACAAACAGATCATTTTTACTTTATAATGCATATATGTTCAGAATACCTTGCACTTTTTGGCATATGCTAATATTTCTAGTTACTCATATCTACTTGTAACTATTCATCACTTCAACAATACCAGATAACATGCCCCTGCAAGGAAATTGTAACGTTCGTGAGATTGAATTTATAAATATAGTTTTACAGGACTCAATTTCCATACCCCAATTGTAGGTGGTCTTTCCGTATTATTATTTGGGCAAACCAAGACAGTTCTTATTTTAGCATGAGCTTGCAAGACTCTAGTTCAATATAACACACAATAATGCCATAGACAAATTTGGTGCATAGTGTGGATTAACATATACAAACCATGGTTTGAGGCATAATCCCTTTCATAATATGTCACCCTATGTATCAGCCATTTGAGGAACAAGAGACAAAAGAATGAGTTTAATTTCAAAAACAGCTAAAGGAATCCCCCCCAAATAAAGTGTACATGGACAAGATTGACCTTCCCCACACTCCTGCAAAATATAGGATTTTCCTTCAGAATATATAAAAATTAAAAGACTATCCAATAAATGTTCAATTTTCTCATATTCGAAAATCGGGAACATTACATTGATTCTCTCGGTCTTGCCATTTGTCTAAGGATGGTGGCTTGTGGACATAGGGATTTTGGTCTCCATCAACCAGAAGAGCTCTGACCAAAAGTTACTTGTAAATTTAGGATCTCTGTTACAGATGATATTGAGGGGGACTTCCCATACTTAATGTGCTTGGAGAAGTATTGTGCTACATCTTTGGCTTTACAAGGATGCTTGCAAAGGATGAATGTACCATACTTGGAGACCAGTCTACTACTACCATAATGCTAGACATTTCATTCACCTCTAGGAGTTGCATAATGAAATCCATGCTTACACTTTCCCAAGGGCACACTGGGATGGGGAGGGGTTGTAAGAGCCCTCCAGGAAGCTGGCTCATGGCCTTCTCCTACTGACAGATTAGGCAGGTCTTCATGTAATCCTACACATCTTCCTTTAGTCTCAGCAAATAAAATCCACGTTCCAACAATCCTATTTTACCCTAGGTGCCCTGCCTAAACAAAATCATGGCATTATTGGACTAACTCCCTCTGCAGATCCTTCCACTTTGGGATGTACACTCAATCTTGGGTGATTATTAGGAACCCATCCTTGATATGGAACTGTTGAGTTGTGTGTAGTCGAACTTGTTGGATCAACTATGCTGCTTGGGAATCCATCTCTAGTCCTTTCCAGATCCAGTCCAAAACATCATCAACCAAGACCACTCAACTGTCAAACCCTTTTGCATCATGTCTCTCTTGGATGGTAGTGAGTTGAGTTTTCTAGCTTAGTGCATCTACAACCACATTTTGCTTGCTAGGATTATACACAATTTCCATATTAAACTCAGCTAGGAACTCCTACCAGCTCGCCTACTTTGGGGTGAGCTTGGCCTAAGTTTTGAAATATGTGGAACTTATGTAGTTCATCTTCACAGTGAAGGGCACCCTAAAAAGGTAGTGCCTCCACACCCTCAAACAATGAACTATGCCTATCATCTCATTTTTGTGGGCTGGATAGTTCCTTTCTCAATCATTCAGCTTCCAAGAATCAAATCCGACTGGGTGTCCCTCTTGCATGAGGACACTGCCCATAGCATAATCCAAAGCGTTAGTTTGCATCTTGATGTGACTGAAGTCCCATGTGGTTGAGAGAAAATTCACAACTATGCTCAATGATCCTTGAATGGTTGGATGCATTAATAAGACCACCTCAATTTAAAAACCAGTTAGCATAGTAGGCAGGCTTGGGACTCGGAAAATGTGTAATATCAGCCCCTGATTTTTTTTTTTCTGTTTTGCTGATGTGCTGATTGTGTTTGTTTGTTTGTTTCAAGTGCCAATCATTGTTTTGCATACATGAAATGACAATGACAGGAAATACAGAAAAATAGCATGAAATAACTATGCTTGCAATTGATAACTTTCAGATTTATTACTCAGAAATTACAACAGAATTTTTCAGTCTTTGCCAACACTTCCAAACTCAGAAAATACACTTTCAGACCTGGTTTTGAAGCACATAACAGCAGTTAATGATCTCCATTTGCAACGTTCTTCACCGAGGGAATAGACCATCTAAACCTATGCAGACTCAGCGCCAAAACACCACTCTAACAGCCCTCCATAATGGCAGAAACCAGTCCCTTACTTGGCCAACCAAACTGGTAACATAACCCACATAGGGCGCTAGCTGAAGAAGGGCGATTTTGCTCTAATAAATCATTTCCCCACCAATAAATATGTATGAATATATGATCTGAATCGCCTTGGAGAGGAGCATAAGATTTGCCAACACCCAGATCACGAATACAAGCCAATAAAAAGATATGCATGAAATACCAGATTCAGGCCCTATCACAAACTGCCCAGAAACCACTGAAAATCATCTCATAAGCTCACCCAAACAAGCCAAAACGATGCCAAGCCCTCACACACCAAAAAACCACTGCAACACATCAAAAATACTCAAATATCTTTCTTTTTTCTTAACTGAAACTGCAACAATGAAGCTTTGAAGTGATCCTTGGATGGAACCACACCTCAACCAGCCAAGGTAGGTCTTGCACTACTGAAACCAGCTCCTTAATGCCAAAGATTTTCATCCTCAACACCTGATTGCAGACCTCTTGTAACATACCCCCTTGATTTTTTTTGAAAGCTCCTATTTGCTGATTTGCTTGTTCAATGAAATGTTTATGGTTTGTTTCACATGTGTTTGCAGATGAATATAACATAGGAGAAGATTGCAACAAATAGATAACACAAGACACTAAGCTTTCCAATAAGGATTGAAACTAACAACTTTAGCATTCCTTTTTCTGTTTCATATCAGAATATTACAAAGTAAAATCAAAACCTAGAATAAGAGTTTGCAACCTTGATAGGGCCTTTTAAACAGCAGCAAAGAGGCTCTTGAAAGCTACGACCAAAACCCCAAGCAATGATGTTCAAATCACTAGCTTCTCCATCGCCTAAGCCTCTTATTTCCAGCGTCCAAAGTCCAACTTCCAACTTCCACACGTGCTGGTCACAACAAGGTTTTCTTACAGCAAGATGGCATCCTCCCTCAGAAGTTCGATCCTCTCCTAAAAATCAATGCCACTACTAAAAAATGCAATCTTATGCTCTTTGGAATCAGCTTGAGATTGCCCTTTCAAATATTCAATGCCCATTTTGATTTACCCATCCATCTTAGAGCAGCGAGTCAAAAACCAGATTCAGGTCCATAAATAGAAGCACCTACAAACTCAATCAAATCACACCAAAATTTGCATAAACCACACCAAACTGGAAACTAGCTAAACACACCAAAAACTATTAAAAGTACTGATAAGTCTTCATCACTTTCAATCACCAAATCGAACCCTGTGAAGCTCTTTGATCTCAGCTGAAGAAACTTCTCAATATCTGATTAGGGTGGATATTTCACCACCAAAACCAGCCCATATGAAGAGGGTTTTCGTCCTCACTTCGCAGCCCAAGCAACCTGGAAGCAATCCAACAACATTTCGTTATGTTGTCAAAGCAGAGATGTCAAAATGAGAGCCAAACTATAAAGAACTAGGGCGATGGACTTCAAAAATTTCTTCATTTCCCTCTAAAACCCACGCCCTTCTCCTCTGAAATATTAAACATTTTAAAATATTTCATCTCCCTTCCCCAGGCGTCCACTTTATGGAGATATTAAATTATTAATAAAGCTTTTTAAAAACAACTTTAAGTTGTTTGTCTAGGCTCAAGGTACTTTTTTCGAATGACCACTTTTACCCTTCAACTTAAGTTTATAATAAAACTTTATCAAAAAACTTAAGTGGTCAAATTAAACAAATAATTAAACACTGCAACCTTAGGCCCTCCAAACATCAACTGATAAATAATACTGATGCGTGTACACTGGCTTGGGACCAACTCCCCCAAAGATGACTTACTATAAATAGAACTACTATAAATAGTAAATATATACCAAACACCCAAACTGAGCGAAAATGAAGACCATAGAAGAATACTGTGACCAACGAAAGATAGGAACAACATAACCGACCATTTCTATAAATAGAAATCCCTCCGAAACTCCAACACTAAACATCAATGCTGACAACTAAGTCCCCTAACCACATCAACTAGCCTACGGGAACTCTGGAATAGGCTAATTGAATCACTGCACTGCTCATGAGCGAGAAGGGGACATTAAAATCTGCCCTTCCCAAGATTGCTTGCCCTCAAGTAATCGTAACTCAGGATGCTACAATATCTGCTCACTCTCCCAAATAGCATCCTCCACCGACAAATTCTTCCATTTAATCAAATACTCCTTGACCACCCTTCTGCACAGTGTATGCTCTTTGACCTCCAATATAGCCTTAGGAATTAGAATCAACTTGCCTTCCTCATCCAAAGGAGGCAACTCTGTAGAAGGTACCACATTCCGACCAAGTGATTTTTTAATGTGAGAGACATGAAAGACATTATGAACCTTGTTGTTTTCAGGTAGCTCCAGCTCATAGGCCACCTCTACAACCCTCCTAACAACTCTGAAAGGACCATAAAACTGAGGCTTAATTTTTTCTGATCCACTCTTCTTGAGAGTGGACTATCTGTAAGGCTGCAATCACAAGTAAACCATGTCTCCAACCTAAAAAACATGCTCAACACAGTGTTGATCAACATATAGCTTTTGCTGATTCTAAGCATGCTGTATATTCTCTCTCAGAGATCTCACGATGTCCTGACTCTCTTGAAGAATATTTCTAGCTCTAGGCACTCTACAATCTCCAAAAAGTAAATCAACAAAGCTGAGAGCTTCGTAACCATATAATGCCATGAATGGAGACATCTGAATAGACATAGGGAAGGTAGAATTATAGCAATGCTCTCCTAGGTGCAGCCACTTGACCCATGCCTTCTGCTGCCCTAAAACATAGTTGCGTAGGTAACCTTCCACCCATTTGTTCACCACCTCAGTTTGCCCATCAGTCTGAGGGTGGTGACTAGTGCTAGGGGTAAGCTCCGTACCACATAATTTGAATAACTCCCGTCAAAAGAAACTCATAAACTTGCTGTCCCTATCACTGATGATGTTGTTGGGTGTCCCATGAAGCCTGAATACCTCTCTAAAAAATAAATCTGCCACTTACACTGCTATAAAGCCTACTGATATAGAAAAAAAGTGCGCAAATTTAGTCAATCTGTCCACTTCCACATAAATACTGTCCTTCCCTTGCACCTTCAGAAGGCCTGTGATGAAATCCATTGATGTGCTTTCCCATTTCTGAGTAGGAATGAGAAGGGGCTGCAACAAACCAGAAGGATAAGTATGCTCATTTTTATTTTGTTGGCATACTTGGCACTCATGGACATACTTGAGAATGTCATCCTTCATCCCCTTCCATGAGAATCTCTCACGGATCTACCTGTATGTCTTATAATATCTTGGATGACCAGCCATTGGAATGTCATGAAAAGCCTTAAAAATGCGCTCACCTTAGAATCAGGAGTCAACCATATTCTATCCTTGTAATATATGAGGCCATCCTTCACCTAGTATCTATCATCCTATAAGGACCCATCAAGAATGTTGTTTGCAAGTGCATTCTTAGCATAATCAGCCTCTATCTTCTCCTTCCAGTATGCTGCTATGATTGAAATAGAACTCAAATGTGGTCTTCTAGACAAAGCATCAACCACTACATTCCTTTTTCCTTTGACATATTCAATGTCAAAATCATAGTTGGCATACTCGTAGAAAACTCGTGAGTTTTTTTAAAAAATGATTTTTTACAGGTTTAACTCGCCAATCTATGCCTGCTGAGTTTTTTCGAATTTTCGTAAAACTCGTGAGTTTTTAGTGGCGAGTACTTGCCAAAAACTTGTGAGTCCGACAAAAAGACTCGACTGCGTAGAACATAAAGTCATAAACTTCTTTTTTATGTTTCATTTCATTTCAAAATTGCATGATACTTTGTGTGAGGAGCTAAACCCCCCTCCCCAAGCAAGGAGATATCATTTCCAACGATTTTCCATCGAGGAGAGCAGATTCAAACGCCATTTTGTGTGGATTTTGAAGAGAAATTCAATTCACAGGTAGGGTTTTTGTCTTTGCTTAATCATTTTCTTTCATTCTTCTTGCAAAATACTCATTCCAAATTGAAAAAAAAACATGATAGAGCACAAAGAAACAATTTTTTTGCATTTACAATCCAAAAAACAAGATTCATCACAATCTTTTGTTGTTTTTTGCTGATTTTTTTCATTTTTCTCACTATTTTTTTTAATTTTCAGACCTAGGTTCATTTTTTGTGTAATATGATAAGATTAGTTAATAATGTTAATTTATAATTCATTTAAACACATTTGTATCAATTTAAATCAAATTTAGATGTATATCTTTTAGGTTTTAAATTTTTTTGTATTAAAAAACTAATATGTTGTACATATTTTTTGTCTGTGTAGATTGATCATTGATCATTGAATAGACACTATAATGGCTTTTGGCTTTGGTTCAACATCAGGTTTGGCCCCCACCCCATCAAGTTCCACCCTGCCCACACCATCATCATGGGTTCCAAGCACTCGTCCTCCAGGGGCTAGAAACCCTACATGGAAGTATGCTATGAGAGGGCACGTACCTGGAACAGTTGTTTGTAGTGAGTGCAAGAATACATATCATGGAGGCATAAATTGCCTCATATACCATCTTGCAGGCATTCCTCAACGTGATGCCAAGCCTTGTGAGCAACCCAAAGAAGAGATTAAAAGATAGATGCTTGCACTAATTTCAGTTGCTAAGGAAAGAAAAACGCAAAGGGAGAGGGAAAAAAGAGCCATAGCAACATCCATAGCTAGTGGACATGCGCATGCCCATGGCCGGACTAAGGAGCACAGGGCCGAGCACATGGAGATAGAGTTAGATGAGGAGGGAGATAATGATGTTGTGGGCTCTCTTCGTGGTCCACGGATTCACACTCATGGCACAACCACAACCACACTGTCCTCTAGGCCCCCCATTTCCTCTAGTTTGACTAGAGTGCCAATGCCACCACCACCTTCATCTTCATGCAACCCACAGTTCTTTTGTGCCTTGAAACACACCAGGAGCACAGATATCATTAGAGGCTACAGGGTGGAACAAGGAGGTGCATCGACATGCCGACTTGGCATGTGCTAACTTTTGGTATTCCAATAACATACCATTCAATGTGGCGAGTAGTCCCTATTGGCACAATATGGTCACTGCATTGACAATTGCGGAAAAAGACTACAAGCCACCTTCTTGCAAAGATTTGAGTGGGAGGTAAGTCAACTTAAATTTTATGCTAAGTTTATGTTCTTTAAATCAAATTAATTTATAATTTATTATTTATGTTGAATTCAAGCTATTTTTTGTTTAAAACTTACAATTTTGTACTTATTTAATTATTTTACTTTGTACTTGCAGGTTGCTCACAAATGCAACCGAAAGGGCAATGCAAGTGGTTGAAGAACAAAAAATAAATGGAAGAAATATGGCTGCCCCATTCTTTCTGATGGGTTGAAGTTGTGTTTTGGAAGTCGATGGATGCTTCCAACAAGATAAAAATTGCAGATACATTGTGTTCATTGTTGGAATAAGTTGTGATGGAGGTGGGGATTGCTAATGTGGTGCAAGTTATCATAGACAATGCAACAGCGTATGTGGTAGCAGGAAGAATGCTTGAGATTAGACATCCATCACTCTTTTGGTCACCTTGTGTGGCTCATTGCCTTGACCTTCTTTTGCAGGACATAGGCAAACTTGTTTGGGTTGCACCGATTGTAGATGATGCAAGGAGCATCACAAAATATATCTACAATCACCCTTGGGTTCTTAATTTCATGAGAGAGCATACGTAAGGGAAGGAGTTGGTGAGACTAGGTACCACAAGGTTTGAAAAGATTTTCATAATGTTGCAAAGCATTTTGGATTTTTTGGGCTCTTTAAAACAAATATTTTTTAGTCAAGCATGGAATGACTCCTCATATTCAAAGGAGCCCGAAGGAGAGAGAGTTGCTACAATATTCTTCGACCCCTTGTTTGCACAAAAAGCTACAGAGATCGTGAAGGTAACTTCAAAACTTTGATTTTAATTTTAAACTCAAGTTGAATATAAATATCTATACTTTTTAATTTAACTTTAAGCCTTTCACTATAAATTTCTAACTTTGATCTTTTTGTATTTTTAATCTAGGTGTTAGAGCCCTTGGCAAGAGTCCTCCGCTTGGTAGATGGGGATCAAAACCCCATGGGATATATTTATGAGGCCATGGATAGGGCCAAAGAGGCTATCAAAAATTACTACATGGGGGACAACCTCAAATTTGATCCCATATGGGAAATTGTTGATAGGAGGTGGAACAATCAACTCCACCAACCCATCCATGCAGCAGGGTACTTCCTCAACCCTTCTTATCTCTTCTCAGAGAACTTCTCCGATCCCAATGGAGAGGTTATGGAGGGGCTCACAACATGCATTCAGAGGATGGAATCCGAGGTTGCAGTGAGAGACCTCATCGTCAACGAGTTGGATATGTATAGGGAAGTAACTAGTAATCTCTTTTCTTCGGAGCTAGCTGTTAGAGGAAGAACCACTCGAGTCTTTAACTTTTAAGTTTATTTCACATGCATCTTATAATTTGATCAAATGTGTTTTGACTTTTGAGTCTTTGACTTTGTTTTCTAACTCTTCAATATTTATATTTTTTGCAGAGGTTTGGTGGAAAAATTGGGGTGGAAAAACCCCACATCTTCAAAAAATTGCCCTCCGCATATTATGTCAGCCCTGTAGTGCATCCTGTTGTGAGCGCAATTGGAGCTTGTTCGAGTCCATTCACATGAAGAAGAGGAACAAGTTAGCACAAAAGCGCATCAATGATCTTGTCTTTATGCAATACAACCTTCGGTTGCGCACAAAGAGAGTAGAAGAAAAATCACTGGATCCTATTGATTTAGATGAGATAGATCCTTACAGTGATTGGACAGGGTGAGATGAGCAACCTCCATTGTTTAGCGCGGACGAGATCCTTGACTTCGAGAGACAGGCAATGGAGGATGTGGGTGCATCAGAAGATGTAGGGTTGGAGGACATTCCTGAGGTTATGGATGAGATTCAGCCTGAGCCACAGGCACAGCTTTCCATGCTAGTCGAGGAGCCAACAACAATATCACCGCGACCACCGCCACCACCACCACGCACACGCGGCAGGACTAGAGGACACACCCTTTCTTCCCTAGCTGTTGCTAAACTAGGGCACAGGAAAGCATAGCATGTTGTATTTAGTTACTGTTTAGTATTTGCTTCTAGTTCTAGTTTTACTATTTTCATGTATCAAACTTTCAAGCTTTTAGCCATCGGGCTTTCACATGAGAATGCAATTTTGTAATCAATTTACATTAAAGTCAATCAAAATTAATAGAGAACACTTTTGTACTCATTGGATTCATCTTGTCATTGAATTTTGCAAAAAAAATGTGTTTCTAATGAAATTTATGCAATTTTTTAAGTTCCCGAGTCTTTTGCCGAGTTTTTCCTGAGTTTTTGCCGAGTTTTAAAAACTCTCCAATTTTTGGCTTAGCGAGTTTTTTCTTGGGGAGAGTCTTCCAACTATAGTAAAAACCATAACCCTAAAGTTTGCTTACCCATTTCTGCTGCCTCTCATTGAGATCCTTCTGATTAAGAAAATACTTAAGGCTGTTATGATCCGTTTTCACTATAAATCTGCCCCCTACAAGGTATTGTTTGAATGTGGCAAGTGCATGCATGATTGCCAACATCTCCTTATCATAAATGGAGTAAGCTCTCTCACCTCCTCTCAACTTCTTGCTCTCAAAAGCTATATGGTGTTTATTTTGCATGAGAACTGCACCTATGCCTTCACCTGAGGCATCACACTCAAGCTCGAAAGGCTTGGAGAAGTCTGGAATGGCCAAGACTGGGCACGTGCTCATCAATTGCTTAAATTTATCAAATGATTGCTGCGCTAATTCAGTCCATACAAATCTCCCTTTTTTGGTTAAATCAGTAAGTGGGGCAACCAACTATGAGAATCCCTTGACAAACCTTCTATAGAAACCACATAGCCCGAAAAATCCATTCAATTGTGTGAGGTTTGTAGGTGGAGGGCAATCAAGAATAGCCTTGATCTTTTCAGGATCAATGCTAACTCCCTTTGAGTTGATAATGTGCCCAAGATACAACAATTTAGACATGCCAAATTCACACTTAGACTCCTTGGCAAACAAAGATTCACTCTCCAAAATACTCAACAGCTCATCTAAATGCCTCAAGTGCTTCTCCCATGATTTGTTGTAAATAAGGATATCATCAAAAAATATCAAGACAAGCTCACGCAACTGTTGTTTGAAGACTCTGTTCATGCAAGATTGAAATGTAGCAAGGGCGTAGTCAATCCGAAAGGCATAACAAGGAACTCAAAATGTCCATAATGGCATCTGAAAGCTGTTTTCTCAATGTCCTCCTCTCTAACCTTGATTTGATGATATCTAGACCTCAAGTCTATTTTAGAAAAATAGACCGCTCCATGTAGCTCATCAATGAGCTCATCAATCTGTGGAATGGGATATCTATTTTTAATTGCATTCTTATTGAGTGCCCTGTAATCTATGCACATGCGCATAGTCCCATCCTTCTTCTTCACTAACACCACTGAAGAAACAAATGGACTCTTGCTTAATCTAATATGCCCCATATCCAAAAGCTCCTTGATTGCTTTTTCTATCTCATCCTTATGTCTCTTTGAGTGCCTATATGGTGTAGTGATTACTGCCTTGGTGCCCTCCTCTAGCTCAATGATGTGCTCTATACCCCTGTCAGGTGGCCTCTCAGGAGGTATACTGCCAAATACCTTGCTTCGTTTAGTAAGCAAAGCCTGAATGTTGGGTGGATATGAACGTTTATGCTCCTCTGTAACCATGGGCATGACTATACACTCTGCTGCCCACTCCACTTGGTCATGTCTGAAAAGCCTCTCCATATGCTTACAAGAAACAACACGAGGTCCTCCATTAGATATCCCTCTCAATACCACGTTCTTACCCTTTGATTTAAACTTCAGCTCTAAGGTCTGAAAATTGAGAGTGATCTCTCCTAGGGAACGTAACCACTAGATGCCCATCACTACATCTTTGTCCCCAATGCCAACCACATAGTCATCCTTGAACTCGTGGTTATCCAATTGAATGCTAAGCTATGGAATCATTTGAGTGCAATTAATGGTGAAGCCATTTGCAACCATCACTCCGAATCCATCAACCTCCTGTGTTTGGAGTCCCCTACGTGCTACAAGTCTGTCATGTCCCCCGAAATATGAAATATTAAAAATACAATTAACAAAGTCAAATGAATATTAAAACATAAATATGAGTAATCACAATTATAATTATCGTAGATAACATTAGGATTATAATACGAATATCATAGTTAGAAACAAAATAATTAATATTAGTAATTATAAATATCATAATAATAAAAATAATATTCACAAGAATATAATTAATACAATTATCATAACGAATAGAACAATTAATCAATTGAAAATATCATAATAATAATAACATTCATAAAAACCAATACTATTATTAATAACTATGCCTTAGTTAATAAATTGAACCATTTAAGATTATTGATTGTGTTGGCGTAATAACTAACACTTCTGGAGTGTAAGTTTGTACGGACAACTATGCACACTACGTGATGAGTACTCTTCAAATTGGGACCGGAAGCTCCCTTTTTTGCTGGTATATGTTCTAAAACTAAAGTAATCTAAACCTATATTTTTTGACTCAGCTGGAAGAGGCACAAGGTTAAGGAAACCAAGGACGTTGCAGCTAAGGGTTTTCTCTGGTTTCGTAGGTCTTAACTACAACTAAAACTAAATACTTTAATCTATCCAATTTCCTCAAGAAAACAGAGCATGAGGAAAAGGAGCAGGAATGGTTTTACACGATAAACCGGGTACAGACTCACAACATGAAGGCAAGGTGGCACAACAATTTGCTCGGTTGAATAGGTTTATTATCACACACATCACATGATAAGCTTTAGGTACAAACTCTCAACATGAAGGCAAGGTGGCACAACATTTCCTCAATTCGAATAGGCTTATTGATAACAGAACATAAAGGATAGCCAACTAGGACAGCAAATTGCATAGGCGAGACACGCGTACAATCTACGATCAAACTAGCCACTATATTTAACTAAGGTAAGCATTCACCATAATAATTGCATGAAACCCAAGTGGCATAACAATTCATTATCATAATAAATACTCGTGAACAGATACAAAATAAGCAATATTACAGGCAAGGTAGGCACAACATATATTACTCTCTCGTGCAAAAGTTATTTACAAATGAGCCGAAAGCTCTTATTTATAGACATCAAAGGTGTAGGCAACCCTAAAATCACCTTGAGTCAACTACAGTCTTGCAATGCATGCAAGATTTTATTGCTAAACCCTAATAAAGCAAACTATACAGTTAACTGGAAAGCTACCATCAGTTAACCGAAACATCTAATCTAAATGGACAATGTGTCAGCATGTACGTCCTTATTGAAAGCAAGTTAACAGGAATACTACCATCAATTAACGTAAAATCCTAGATGAAACTCCAAGTGAATGTAGATACTTCCAAGATAGATATGCGTGAAATGTGAAACGATGAATTAACTTGGAAAGAAGCGTCAAGTTAACTGCCGTGCATGAAGTCTATCCCGAAAGGCTGGAACTGAAGTCTACCGTCCCTGATCTCGAGCAATCAACCCATCCACGAGGTTGTTGACTGCGTCACCTTCTGGGCAACTGAAGCTCCAACGAAGTATCCCATGCCTATGCAGCATGTCTTCTCCACCAGTGATCTAACACTGAAACTCGCCTTTACTCCTAGTTGCCTCATCAAACAATGTTGACATGACTGTAAGCTGATTCATCTTATAGCCAACAGTCTCACCACTAAAAATACCGTGAATGAGTGCTTGGAGCTCTGACTGAACGTCAGCAAGTTTGACATAGTCACCACCCACACGCTGATACTGGCATGGTAATTGAGACACAAAGTTTCTCACATAACGGAGTGCACTGGTGACGTGCTCTCTGCTTTCAACCAACTCTGATGCTATTGTTTCTTCTATCTTAGCCTTGAAGATCAACTGTGTCCTCCAAGTGTAGACAACCTCTTTATCTTCTGCATTTGTGACTAATTCATATGACAATCCCAGGTTAGCAATCAAGATCTCATCCCTAGGTCTACAAATAGCCAAGTCACGCTCCTCCTCTTGAAGCTGTAAACGGAGCTCGGGTGCATTGTATCGTAATTGGTATAACTCTGAAAGCACCAGGCGGCCTCTAGTAACAAACTCCTCCTCCCACTCATCTAACTGCTTGCCATATGCAACCAAGTGATCAAGATGACCCTGTTCTACTGGTGGTTCTAACATCGGTGGGAGTGTGGTGACAACATTTCCTGTTCTGTGTACAATGCTAGAGATGTATTGGCGAAGTTGTTGTATTTCAGCCTTGAGGGCTGACTTATCTTCTCCATCCTTCACCATTCTATCTCTTGCGCTATCTGTAGCAACCTGTAGGAGATCAATTTCCGACTGGCGAATACTTTTACTGAAGTTGACTGTAATCACTTCGAAATCCTGAGCTTCCATCTCGTTCAAACTCTTATCCTCTGGAGGTGCAGCAGTCTCAATGATGATCTCCTTACCTACATTCCTCTCAATGTGGACCTGTTTCTTGATCCTCTTGTCAGGTGCATCTTGATAAGCATGATCGAAATCTGAATGATCAAACACATAAGATGGTTGTCTCCTCTTTCTTCCTAGCTGACTCTCAAGCCAAGACGAATCCCGGCTAATCCCACTGGAATGATCTGTACTAGTAATGGGAGGCTCTGACGAAAGTGAATGCGTAGAGGTGTCACTGCGAGGTGGTGAGTCCAAATCCAAATCGATGTGAATTAGAGTTGGAGGCTGCTCTGGTGTCGGTGACAGCACATGTGGTTGAACCTCAGGCTGCGGTGAACTCTGAACAACTTCTCTGATAGGCTCTACATGTGAAACAACAACAGGTGCCTTTCCCTTTGAGTTATTAGGCACTAAATTCTTCTTAGGAGGGTTACTCCTATTCTTCTGCTTGGGTTTTGACGAGGAAGGTAGTGAAACTCCCACCAGTGGCGGTTCTGCTCTAGGCATGGATATCCTCTTGGTCCTTCTGCTTTCTAAATAAAGCATACTATTCTAAATGACTCTGCTCGACCTCTCCTCCACTGATGAGTATTCTTTGGCATACCAATCAACTGCCGACAGTGGTTGTCCATCAACCTGTTCTCTGTAAAACTAAGGAAGTGCACCTCCCTCATCCTCTGACAAACCTTCCACCTCTTTTGCCAAGAAGACAGACATCTGCGGAAGAGAGAACCTATTGTAGCTACGCCTATGTACCTCGAAGTCATCCTCGCAATTCACCCAGTAGTCCTCCATTGTAGGTTTGTGATAAGAGCGACTACCAAGGCGTGTTGCGTAATGACCCCAAGGATCATATGTGTGTGTGTCAACTAGGTACTTGAGTTTGCAATTCTCTAACTCCTGCCCTGCAACTTTAGCATCAACTGCTGTTTTGCACCAATATATCCCGAACTGCATTGGAAAGTTGGCAGCCTATTTATGCTTGTGGCACAAACGTTTGTGAACCTCATACAACTGCCTTAGAAACTCCATGAATACTGTCTTATCCGAAGGATAGCGTGGAAGCATAGCTGGATTCCCTATGTATCCATAGACATGGATGTAGGTGTATATAGAAAACTGAATGAACTAGTCTGCCCAATCTTCCATTGCTGCTCTAGCAACTGCTGAGATACGAATGTGCAATTCCCGGTCCAAGTTTCTCACTGTACATGTCAAGAAAGCCTCCTGCACACGTTTGAAATGTCTTTCAGCCTTCATAAACTCGAGCTGATCATAGTAACGATAGACTTTCTGTGCAGTGATTATACCCACCATGTTCAACCCTCTAAACTGACCCTGATAGGCGATTAAGTACACGAGGTAGGAACACATATGAAACTGGGGCGCAACTAGGAAACCGATGATTTGTTCGTGAATAGCATCGCTGATGAAGGATGCCCAGTGATAATGCTCTTGCCCAGAGATGATTCGACCAATGATATAGTACATCCATGGGTGGAATTTGTTTGCATCTGCATGACCTGATAAATGACTTACATTGTTTGGCAACTTGCTCTTTTTTTGTTTCAGCCACCTCTCTATCATCTTACTCTTAACACTTATCCAATTCAGCAATGAATGCTTGCTCACTCTGACTCATAGAAATGACTAGACCATCTGGATGTTGAGGAATACCCAGACTTTTTTCGATATCCAAGGGCTTGAGACTGCAAATAACACGCCCATCTACTGACTGTATCTCCCGTGCAACAGAATTGTAGTGCTTAATACAAGACAATACAAACTCTACGCAATGAACTGAGAAAGGTATGGAAGCGGCCCCAAGTAACCCGGACTGCTGAATGTTCTGGATTATTGAATCTTTGATCTTGAGTGGATCCAAAACTGCTTCTAGAAGCACCTTATGTAGATTCGTATCAACTGTCCTGATGAAGTCATGAGTCGAGACTAACTTGGTCTTGAATTCGAGCTGAGTGAACTGCATTCTGAAAAACTTGCTCGTTGATTGTGAACACGGCTATATTTTGACAAGTTTTCTGGAAAGCTAAAAATATCCTGCTGAGGCTAAAAATAGCTCGTCGGAGGTAAATTTTTACAAAAAATTCTGAGATATGGGTTTTGCTCAAAAAATGATTCTAAGACAGCCCAAAAAGTCAGAAATGTAAAAATTCGATTTCTACTCAACCATGCAAAGGAATTTCAATTAAGAAAATCAGAGCCTCAAGAACTGATGCTTTGGAACAAATTTTCCTGAAAATTCTAGCACATGGGTTTGTCTGAGGAAGTTGTTCTGAATCAATCCAGCTGTTTTGTTTTGCCAAAATTTGCCAATTCTTCGAACATGTGAGAATATTAGACGAGAAAATGGAAGAATTTTAGATAAGAAGAAAGACGTTTTTTAGTTTTTTTTATTATTGTTGTCTTCTTCTGTCAATATCGCCACTCTGCCTTGAATTCTGTTGTTGAATCTGGACCTGTATCTGTAAAAGAATGTTTCTGCTGCCTTCGAACTTGATTATCTGATGAAAATTCGCCAATCTCTTGAAGAAATTTGAATTCTCTAAGGTGGATGAATGAGAATGGGTGCCATACTTTCAATAAATAGCCAAAATCGTACCATAAAAGCATGACTGAAAGATTAAAACCCTAAATCTGGAAGAAATAATTCAATTGGCTCTCCACCAGCTGAACTGTCACTGACTCTGAGTTCCGGATTAAAATAACCTTCACATACGAATTTATGAATCAACATTAAAAGAGGCGCCAATAATTAATTATTGAAGAAAATCGCCATTTTTAATGTTTTGCATGCAAAAATTAAATATTATTTTAATATAAATCTCAACATTTGGATGTACTCAGCAAACTTCACTGATCCCGGAAAATCCAAATTTGGCCTTCTAGGCGTCCATTTGCAAGAGTTATTGGATTTTTGACTCTCCTATTTTATAGCTGACTGCAAAGTTATAGTTGGCCATGTTCAGCTCTGATTTCCGAATGATTGAGTGAACCTGTGACTGATCTGAGATATCCACTACGAAACCTGCATAGCGAGGATGAAATGTGTGCTAGGAGCTGCAACTGCTAAAATCAACATTTGACCCCTCAAAAAAACAGGCGCCTTTGATTAAATTGATGCAAAGTCTCTAGACTTAGACATTTCTCCATTTTGCCATCTGACACTTCAAACTGTCATTACCGGTGAATGATGAACCCTGCTGACTGGATGATAGGTTCATTACGTGACTGAAAGCACTCTGCATCCAATGACTGTATGTAAGGCATCTGAAAGTTGCGTTAGGAACCCCAAAAAGATGGGCGCCCTTGGCCTGTGAAGGCGCAAGCATCATTTTGACAAAAGTGTAACTTTTATTCGGACACCACACTTCGACCCCTGACACTGGGAGCTGGAGTGCTCTGATTTGCACACCATCTATCTCTTTGCACAGCTGGATCAACTTACAAGAGATGTCTCTGGAGGTGACAAAGCAAGAAAACTGCTTCTAAGACCTCAACAAGAAGGGTACCTTTTTTAAGGAGATGTGTATTTCCCATACTTCAGCCATTTTTCAGTTGCTTTCACTTTTCAGCATCACCAGACTGACCTCACACGTACGAGCGTTTGCCAAATCCCGGAGGCTAACAGTTGGACTCATTGGATAGCTGGAGTAATTGCGCACAAGTCTCGTGAAAATTGCAAATGCCAAAAACCCCATTTGGCAGGCCTAAAGGCTGGGTGCCCCTGGCCTATAGATGTGCAAGCATGTGTTGCTACGTTTCTCCATCCTCAGATTTATGTACTCGATAGAACATCTGTCACGATCACTTGGAATGTCGGATCACCTCATGAACTAATGCGTTGCGAAGCCAGACTAGATTAGAGAAGATCTTAGAAAGACGCCATTTGCAAATTCACACATTTGGGAAGCCAAATTCAAGGGCGCCCCTGAGCTACAGGGGCGCATAAACCATAAATTGACAATCTCTTTGATATGTACTCTCTTTGTACCTCCAGCTGCTGACCTTGATAATCGGAGTTCTACACTACGTACATCTTTGCTCGATAGCTCATTGGAAAGTTGGGCTAATCCTGAAGAGATTGAATCCATTTTCAAGCACATGCAATAAGATCTGAGCCTCCAAAAAGAAGGGCGCCCCTGGGCTATAGATGTGCAGGTTTGCTTTCTACTTGAAATTTTCATTTGTCTTTACTTTGAAAAACACCTTTCTCGCCATTCAAATGACCTTGTAGGAGTATAACCTTGTCACGAAATGCTTCTTCATCATCCATGTTCTGCTCTGGATCCCAGGTTCAAGTTCTGACCTCTACATACTCACCAATTGTAGCTAACGACTGACTTGACACTGACCTCAATCCATACTTGACTCGCCCAAAAACTTGTATTTTGACATCATTTTAACAACGTTTAGATTCTTTAAGCAAAATGCCTTAATGAAGCAAAAAATTTGGTTTGGGTACAATAGATTGTAAACATCATAATAATAAAAATAATATACAAAAACTAATATTATCTGAAAATAATTATACCTTAGATAAATAAATAAGTAAAACTAAAAACATCGTTTCATAATGAGAAGACATACTAATCATTAGTAATAGCAGCGATTAGTATTACAATGAAAAAAACATGGTCAAAGAAAGGATAAAGGAGCAATTAAGAAGGGATACGATAGTTGCAAAAAGGCAGGTCCCTCAAGAAAGAAATGCAGCAATTGGATGGTCATGACTGTTGACAAAACAGATTATAAAAAGAAGATAAATCCAAACAGATAGGCATGGATTTGGAAAGAAAGAAGAATCGAATGGGATGTGGATGAAAAAAAAAAGAATATCAAAAACATATTCTAATCGATGAGGAAATACAGGGATAGACAACAAATGGAGAGCATTGGAAGAAATAAAACAGAGACAAGGAAATTAGTGAATAAATAAAGGAACCCCTAGAGAACGTATATGTTAGAGGGGCAACAGCAATACATTAACGTATAAGGTTGAAGGAGGCGAGTAAGGAATCAAAAAACATGGAGGGATACAACAACTCAGGTGATGTACTCACTTATGAATATATTTAGCATATTTTGAATATAAGAAACTAATATTGCTCATTTATTATTGGTGTAATGTTTTCCTTTGATGTTATCAATATTATAATAGTTTTATGAATTGAGGATGGTTCCTTTAGCATTATCATGACCATGAATGAAACTAAAGGGTATGATATAGCGGCATTTAGTTTCCATCATTAATATTACATTGGATAGTATCATTGATCATAAACAAACTAAATATGATGAGAATTGACATTGTTGTAGTCATATAGATCCATGTACTTTTTTGCATTATGTTACATTTTCGTGAATCCATATAATACTCTCAAACATGATACATGCATATGGATAATTCAATAGAAAATGCACAAGTGACTGTCCAAAGATTGTCTGCACTATTACAAGGGTGGTAGGTCGTAGGCCCTTGGTCCTTAGGGCTTCACCCTTTCCCTAATAGGGCAAGTGTCTTCTGAGGTATTGCCATGTATGGAGAATGCAGGTACTAAGTCATTAGGAAAGGAGGATTGTGATAGGCAACCACTCATGCCCAACACAAAGGCTTCAAGGCGAATCCACCCAGGGCACTCCTCATGTCTTCATAACTGCATTTACAACTATGTTTATATTTGGATATCTAAATATTAATGCTAGTAGACATATGTATATGTGGAAATGTGGTTCATATGGTGAATGCAGGTTTCAATCTACGATCACTTCATTAAAGGAAACATTTATTTGAAAAGATGAAACCCTAAACCTAATCAACAAGCGAATTCTAGGTCAAGCTGGGTAAGGGACATTACAAAGTCCCTCATCAATAAAGTTATGCGTGGCCCTTGAGACAATCAAAGCTATCATACGCTGCCCCTTAAGGACTCCTTCAATGCGTAAGGACTCATTCTTAATAGTTGGGCAAGTTTACACTCCTCTGATTCCCCCTTTTCAACCTCTTCTTGTGGCTCTTCTTCCTCTTTTTCATCAAAATCTGATTGCTGGTCTGAACTTTTTGAGCCATTTTCCTCTGCTGAATAGTATTCTATTTGATGTATTATTGCCCCCTTTGCACATACATGATCCTTAGACCACTTATCTCTACACTTGAAACATATGCCCTTCTTTCTGAGGTCATTTAGTGTGTCTCCATCAAGCCTTGTAACTTATTTTTTCTTCTGTGAAGTGTCCTTAGTGAAAGGTCTCTTATCCTTTTTCTGCATAAAAGGTTTGGACAAAATTTTTGCTTTAGGGGCAATCCACTCCATACTTTTTGCTTTTTTCATAGCCTCCTGCAAAGTTGGTGGGTCAAATGTCTTAATCCATCCCTTGAGCGGCTCCATAAGACCTTCACTAAATAAGACCACTAACCTCCTCTCTGAAATACCTGTAACCATCACTGAAAGCCTTTGAAATTCTGCTATGTATGCCTCTACCGTGCCATACTGCCTAAATTGGGCCAGCTCTTTGAAATGAATCTCGGGGTCCTTCTTGTCAAATCTTTCAATGAGTCTAGTGGTGAACTCATCATGTGTAGTGATAGACCAATGACCCAATGTAATTAGGCCATGGTACCACCATTCATGTGCTACCCCGTCCAAGTATAACATGGAAAACTTAATTGCCTCATCCTCCACCATGGGTCTAAGGGCTAGATAATTGTCAACCATCTGTATCCAAGCCCTAGCTAAACAACTATCACTCCCATCAAAGTGTGGAAGTGTAACCTTACTGATGGCATGCTGTAAGTCCCTCTGCACTACTGATCCTCTCTGATCATATCTATTTCTGCTTCCATTCCTTTTTTTCTTCTGGTCCAGGAATTCATTGTAAGATAAGTTTAGCCTAATAGCGACAGGACGAGTGCCATACTTAGCATATCCTTCTCTTAAGCTATCCACAAATGGTATAGAGGTGTCTGGATTGGGTTGAGGTTGCTTTGGAGTTAAGAAAGTGGGCCGAAAGGGCCTAGAAAAGACAAATGAATCAACTATAGTGCGTTGTCCCCCATTACCACTGTGCTGGTTTGAAGCACTATGTTCTCCTGTATGCATTGTGTTGCCCTGTGGATTGATAGAAGTAGTTTGCACTACTACATTTTGCCCAAGCTTTCCCAACAAATGAGACATCATTGTAAGCCGACGTATGTAGTCGGTCTTAGCATAGTCGGCCGGCGGCTTTGGTAATAAAACATTAGTTGTAGCGGGAATAAGTAAGTATGGTTAATGGCATGTAACGAAGTCCTGATTAGTTATGGTTATGAAGCGGCACGATGGTTGGTTGCTCAACCACTGCCGAACGCTATATGTATTGGGACCATGTAGTCAGATGGGAGTGATGTTATGTGGAATTGATAATACTATGACAGTCAGATTGTATATGTTAATACTTGCAATGAATGAATAGAAGTGTTCATGATTCAGCCTTATTATGTTATTCTCTCTGTGTATTGCATCTAGTTCAATTTACTTCCTGTGTACGTAGTACGTTGATAGAAACACTCCGGGAGGTAAACATTTGGCGTCGTTGCCTAAGCGGACCAGGGAAGCACTCGGTGTAATGGCAGCGTAATGGGCCGGCCAGCGGACGAACCCATAGTAACGAATGAAGAAAGAGAGCACGATTTGACACGAGATTTGACAAATCTCTGGAGCATATCCCTACGAGACCACGTACAGAGGCAAGCCCTCCGACGAGAAGTCCCTGAGGCAGTTGTTTGGGATCGCCTCGAAGTAAACAACGAGGTTGATCACCTCCTCCATTGCATGCCAAGATTGTTGGCCCGTCATTCCATCATCCTACAAGAATTTCGGGCAGAGGAGGAACAAGAAAGCCGAAGGCAACAAATCTTGCAGTAGTACGAGGAATGAACCAAACGGGAGGAGGAAGAAAGGGACACTAGTCGGAGACGTACCCCTGGCAACCAGCAATGATCGCGTGAAAGACTTGTAAACGCCCGTACAACCGAACAAAGACAAGAACCGAGTACCAGTCGGGCACAAAGCGGAGGACGAAAGAATTCGGCGATCATTAAGATTACAAGAGCAAGAAAACCAATGGTGGAGATTTAGTAAATCACATCAGCACCCTGAGGAAGAGAAGCATGAGGAACCATTCGGCACCCCGTACGTAGAAAAACATAAAAACCAAGAAAATGAGGAAGACTTGAGCGGTGAACTTGAAAACAGTATCCAACGCTTTCGGGAGTTGTCCATATCGAACGACGACGAAGGGTTGAGGACAGGGAGATCTGAGCCCAAGACCCCTTGGCAGAGGGAGCACCGGAGTGGGACCCAGGAAACCCAAGGTGTAGAGGACGCCGAAAGGGGATAGAAGGGTGACTCGGACGTGGCCGAGAGTGCAAGTGACGCATCGGAATGTACCGAAACTAGTCCAGTCAGGTGCAATACACAGATAGGATAGCGGGGCAGGATGGTGACTCCAAAACGACAAAAGTTGCCGAAGTTTACGGGGAATGGGTCAGAGGATCCAGTACGACACTGTAAAACGTGTGAGACAATTTGGACAGTGAGCGGAGAAGACGACCAGGATAACTGGTTGAAAGCATTCCCGGCAACACTCCGAGATAGTGCCATTGACTGGTACTCGGAGTTGGACCGAACACAGAAAGCTTCATGGAGGGTGTTGAAACAAGCATTTCAAGACGAATTTAAACTGTTGAGGGACGATAGTGAAATTGTGGCCAAGATCTACAACACCAAACAAGGGAAAAACGAAAGCGTACGAACTTACAACCGGAAATTAAAAGACCTGCTGGGGAAACTAGAATCATAGCCAACAGATGGTTTAAAGAAGAGATGGTTTATCGAAGGGCTGCTTCCCTCGCTACGTAAGAACATGAAGGTAGTACCTCCATCCTCGTACACGAAAGCATACAATCGTGCGATGGATATTGAAAGTGAGAACAAGACATCCTCTAGAGGGAAGAAACATGATGATGAAGAAAGCGCGGGGGAAAGCAAGGATGAATTAAAAACTGTACAAGCACTTCGTCGCGACATGCTAAGGATGATGAACGAACTGAAAGCAGACAAGGAAGGGTCAAAAGACCCAACCGAACTATGGTGTACGGAATGTAAAATGGAAGGCCATACAAAAGAAAACTGCCCAAAGAAGATGTTCTATGACATCTGCCAAGTTATGGGGCACTCGGTCAAAGAATGCCCGTACAATTTGAAAACACGGAGTGCGCAAGTGTTCTTCACACAAGGGGAACAATCCACCCCTCCAACCATTCCACCGAAGTATCAGAATAACAACGCATCCCCCGACGGCTGAGATATCCCAGCCAATTTTTTCATTTTATTACACAGCTAAATTCACCCATTAGCATTAGTGCAAACATAAACCAGCTGAATGTAACCCTCTCCTCTGATCAACCCAGATCCCAATGCGGGCAAGATTGAGAGCATACACGAAAGGGGGTCGTTAGAATAAAAAAGCTTGTTGAAAGTAACGGAAAGGAGGTGCAATCACTCTACCACTTATTCAGCGGGAGGACTGGAATTAGAAATTACAATGTTAAAAGTAAATATGCAACTCGACCACTTTTCAGCGGGAGTGTGTTGATGGCTCAGCTGATCAGCAATATGTAAATGCAATACCAAAGTAACTAGGCGGCATGCCAGTCTCTTCCACTTTTCAGCGGGTGGTACATGAAAGTAAATACTAAAATGAAAGACTAAGGCAATGCCAATCTCTTCCACAAACGTGGGAAACTATGAAATTGCAAGAATTAAAATGGTTGAACAGTACTACTGTAACAGCGTTACAATATGAGTTTCTCCTGCAAATATCACTGTATTTGAAATGCCTCAATGCTGCAATGAAGTATTATATCTCTCCTATCATCAAAAGACTTGATCCACACTAAACCCAACCCCAAAGGCAAACTTTTACAATCTGATTTTGACAGACCAACAACTGAAAATGCACAAACCAGCAACTAGACAACCCTCTAAAATGCTCATAACTCTCTCATAACTACTCCGAATACATGGGACCAAGTGCAATGAACTCCTAGGAAGATGGCGACCAATTTATGACCAAGAAATAGCTGCAACAACTACTCAATGAATTATCTAAACATTTGCCAGGCATGACGAAGTAGAATGACCTCAAGAGGGGCGACTTCTGCAAAATAAAATCCAAATCTGCATATTAAAATCTGAAAATCACCAGAGAGGGGCGCCCAAGGCTGCAAAACACAATGATCAAATACCCATAACCAGATAAAATCGTTCAAAGACATATGAGTGAAAAACCAGTTCAGCCACAGCCGATACAGCAACTGTAGAAAGACTGAAAATACAATAACTTAATTGCAAAATGCAAAACAACTCAATATGAAACTAATCTCAACTAGTTGCTATCTTTCAAGCAAGAAGTTAAGCCGACTAGGAGGTATGCATCCCTCGAAGCAATCCTATTACCATTCCGGCAGCATAACAATATTGTAAAATATAAGATGCTAAAAGAGAGAGCAAAGCCTTTATAACTTTCTCCAACCTCAATTCAAATTCCTTTTCCCTCCAATTAGGTCACCCCCATGAGATTCACATTCAAATTCACTTTGACATTTGCCTTTCATTTCAAACTTCATTCTCCATAACTTGGCGTCCAAACATAAGGAGGATGAAACTTTATTTAAAATGTCAATAAAGTATATTTTGGCGTCCAAAATAATAATAAAGTGAAACACTTTATTAAAGTGAAATATAAATATAATTGACCACTTATTTCTCCAAGGCGTCCAAACATGCCTTTTAAATATTTCACTTAAAATGATATTCTCATCAAATATCAAATTTGCCGAAATAATCACCTCAAATGCTGGAGACCAACTGACTATACTACCCTGCTCGAAATAGCCATAATACCAAGTTGTTGAAACACTGCCAAAAATAGCACCAAGGGTGTTGGAGACCAAACTGCTCCAATTGACCTGCCAGATATAACCACTCAACTGAACTGCAGAAACCCTGCTAAAAATAGTACGGCTAAAAATAGAACTTACTAAAAATAGCATACTGCTAAAAATAGTAAATTGTTCCAAACTCATGTTAACCACAATCCGAGCAGCTGTCGTACTTACTAAAAATAGTAAGTCCAGAAAAGTTCTCGGATTCAGTTGCATGTCATGCTGTCGCAAAGCTCTCTGAAAACCCAGAAGGAATCTAGAATCCGAACTGTAAAACTCCAACATGTAGTCGTCGTAACTTACTAAAAATAGTAAGTCCAGAAAAGTTCTCTGATTCAATTGCATGTCATACCACTGCGAAGCTCTCTGAAAACCCAGAAGGAATCTAGAATCCGAACTATAAAACTCCAACATGCAAACCCCTGAATCCTCAAGGAAAACCTCCAAGTAGCTGGAAATCCTAATTTTGCCTCTGACTAGCCTACGAGCATCGAAGAATAGGCTAACAGTCACTGGAAGATGTAGTGATAAAAATGGGGACATTACAATCTGCCCTTCCCAAAATTGCTTGTCCTCAAGCAATACCACCACAACCACAAAAAATTTGAAGCTCATCCATACCAACCTGAGTACGCTCCCTAGGTCCCATGTTTGTCTCAAGGGGGAACCACCATGTTGATGTTACACCACTCTGACCATCTCAGTGAAAACATCATGCCAAAACTGCACTAACCTCCCTTGTGACTCCCAAATGTTACTATCCATGAACAGCTTGGAAGGACTGAAGTCAACACCTTGCAGCATCTCATGCCCAAAAGACTCTGAGTCATCAATAACAACCATACATTGTCTATCACATTCCTGGGCAATGGGAAAGATAGTCTGCTCAACTCGATACTATAACCCTCAGCATACCTCTGTAAGGTAACTAACAAAGCCACCACTGCAAATGTGACCTCTTCAAATTCTCTTGCAAAGAGGAAAGCAATCCTTTGCAAGAGCTCATCAAAGTCAAACTCATGACTCCCCATGAATCTATGATGCCTCAACTGAATTGTCATGATACAACCTTGAAGACGGTAGAAATTTCTCACAATTCTAACTTCCAGAACCTCAAAACGATGAACCACGACAATCGAATGTTCGCTGCCCCAAGTATGAGTACAAGGGAAAGCATAGGAGTAGTCACAAGGAAGGGACAACCTTTCCTATGGATGAAAGAACAAGAAAAAGCATTCAAGGAACTAAAGGATCGGCTAATCAGTTCACCCATCCTAGTGTACCCGGACTGGGACAAAGAATTCCACGTACATGTGGATGCCTCAAACTTTGCCATAGGAGCAACACTCGCACAAGTTGGAGCACATGGGTTGGACCAACCAGTATTCTTTGCTAGTCGGCTACTCTCGAAGGCAGAGAAGAACTATAGTACGACCGAGCGAGAAGCACTGGGGATGGTGTACTCGGTATAGAAATTTAGGCACTACTTGCTAGCAATGCCATTCACCTTCTACGTGGACCATCAAGCTCTGATGTATCTCATGAACAAGCCTATAATCCAAGGTAGAGTGAGTAGGTGGTTGCTATTACTTCAAGAGTTCACGTTCACTATCATATTACGGCCAGGGAAGAGTCACGTGATCATCGACTAGTTGTCAAGAATACGGTCAGGTGAACCTGCGGAAGGAGGCGTAAACGAAGATTTCCCCGATGCACACCTGTTTCAGATTGCAATACTTCCGTCATGGTACGAAAAGATTGGAGAGTACTTGTCCACCTCCTCGTTCCCCAAGGAAATGGCACCAACAGAGAGGAGAAAGTTCGTACTAAAAAACAAAACCTTCCAGCTAATTAATGGCTTGCTATACAAAATGGGGTCCGACCAGATCCTCCGAAGATGTGTTATAGAAGAAGAAATACAAGGGGTATTGAAGGAGGCACATGAGGGTTTGGTTGGCGGGCATATGGGACCAGATGCCACGGCGAGAAAAATTCTTCTGGTAGGACTATGGTGGCCGATGATGCACACAGACGCACGGGAGTGGGTGATGGGATGTGACACCTGCCAAAGAGTGGGAAAACCTCTGAAGCAGGACTTTATGCCACTCTATCCATCCTAGCCGCAGGAGTTGTTTGAGCGATGGGGATTGGACTTTATTGGACCACTGAAAGTGAGTCACCTACACTGGTGTCGATACATCGTGGTGGTGTCAGAATATCTCACGAAGTGGGCTGAAGCACGAGCATTACCAGATAACACAGCCCAGAGCACAGCCAGATTCATCTACGAATAGATAGTGACACGGTACGAGATTCCAATCCAAATTACCAGTGATCGAGGACACTTTGTGAATCACGTCATCCGACTGATGACAACAGAGTTCCGGATATTCCACAACCTATCTAGCCCGTACTACCCACGAGCCAATGGCCAAGCAGAATCTACGAATAAGGTACTAGTGGCAATTATTCACAAGTCTTGTGGTATAGAGGAAGCGGATTGGGAAGAGCGGCTACCAATTGTCCTGTGGGCATACCGTATGACATACAAAGTAATAACAGGACACACACCTTTCCAGTTGATGTACGGCCAGGAAGCAGTAGTACCAATGGAATACATGGTACCAAGTCTACGAATAGCCATAGAGAACAGGTTAGGAGATACAGAGAGTTTGAAGGAGCGGTTATACGAGCTCAACAAACTCGACGAGCAGAGAATGATGGCACAATGGGTCACGGAAAATATGCAACGGAGAAGGAAGCATTGGCACGACAAACACCTCCGACAAATGGACTTCCGGCCAGGACAATTAGTTTTGAAGTATAACGGCCGTAACGAGATTAAACGAGGGAAGTTCAAAGTAAGGTGGTTAGGACCGTTTAAAATCAAAGAAGTATGCAACAATGGGTCTATAAAACTCGAGAATTTGGATGGATCGCCCCTACCAAGTGCAATCAACGGATCTAAGCTAAAGATATACCAGGAGAGAAAAGAGAAGGAACATATTATAGCCATCAATATGCTCGGATACGCCACCAAGGAAGATTGGCCTGTGCAGACAGAGGCACCAAAAGAGCAAGACTGGGGTTTAGGAGGCACCAGATACGCAGGACAAGAAATTTGGGCAGGCAGGAACCAGATAATGGAAGAGAGATTGGTAGAAAAGAGAGTGGAAGGAATTGCGGTACCACGGATAAATAAACACCTAACCAATGCAGTGTTTGGGACACCTGCACTATGGAAACGAATCGGTGGACACTAGAGTTTCGTCGCACCATACGAAGGCATACGAAAGGGGTACCTAGCAAAAGAAATAGATAAAGAGGCACAAAAGGAAAAGGAAGAACAAGCGGCAAAAGAACCCCAACTTGAAGAAAATGACGAGAAGGAAGATTGGGACGATGAACAATGGGAAGAATACTTTGCAAAAACAACTTGTTTAAAAACTGTGATCATGATAGAAGACAAGTTCCTATCACATGTGGACAGGTATATGGAGGAAATATTGCAACTAATGAGAAGAGAAAGAAGGAAGGTGCTGAGGATAAGGAAGATAGCAACAAAAGATGGACTTTGGAAAATACTACCAAATCCAGTCGGACCTCCCACAGTAGAAGGTGAAGATGTTACATGGTACCAGCAGTACGGAGGGAGGTATGTCGACGGCCAATATAAAGGTATTGGTCCTGCTCCTTTACTTGATAAATGGTTTGACATTCAATATATAGGGACTTGTTGTGAAGAGGAATGTTACAAACGATTCCTGTACACATGTAAATGGTATTATGCATCCAAATTAAAAGTCAGACAAGATGATGGAGTACAAGGGAAGAAGAGAAAAAGAAACAATCAGGAGAGAGAAGATGGTGAAAATGAAAAAATATTAAAAATATTAAAAGGAGAAAAAAATAAATTAAAAGAGAGTAGATTGAAGAGAATGGAGAGAGGAAATGAAAAAGAAAATGAGACAGTAGAATTAAAAGAAGAATTGAAAAACAAGAGAAAAAGCATAATGAAAAGAAAGAAAGATAAGCAAAGGGAATCAGGCGAAATAAATAAAAATATTAAAGTATTAAAAAAATTAATAATAATACAAAGAAAGGTGCGACCTAAATCAAAAGGAAACTTATTTAACACAAAGATTGCAAAGACTTTTTATTTGTATTCCAGATAGCAAGGGTTGAAGACACAGGCCGTACAATAGAAGAGAGGAAACCACCAGGAAATAAGGAAGCCCGTATGGATTTGCCAGAAGAAGCTGGTACGCCATTCATTGAAAGAGAAGTTCGTACGCTTGAAGGACAAATCCTTACGCCAAATTAATGTGAAGTCTGTACCTTGCAATCAAAAATCCTTAAGCCAAGCTAGTGGGGAGTCCATACATTACACTCAGAAGTCCGTACGCTACAAGGTGAAGTCCGCACATTGCCAGTCAAAATCTGTACGCCCAAGCAAGCAAATTTTCGTACGGCAAAGTCAAGATTTTGTACGCCAAAAAGAGGAAATTTCCGTACGCCGAGTACACCCGTACGGCAAAGTCCAAATTCCGTACGCCAAAGCGAGCAAATTTCCGTATGCCATTCATCAAAAGGGAAATTCGTACATCATTCATCAGTGGAAAAATCTGTACGCCACTTATCATAGGTAAAGTCCGTACGTCAAGTCAAGTTGAAGTCCGTACACTACAAGCTAAAGTTTGTATGCCAAGTCAGGTTGAAATCCGTACGCCAAGTTCAACTAAAATCCGTATGTTACATAGGGAAGTCCGTACAGTCCAAACAGAAGGTTGTACCAGCCATCAAGCCAAGGCAGGAAAAAGTAACTGCGTACGGTCCAGGGATTAAATTAGTTGGAGAAGTCACTATCAATCATTTTCAGTTCTGTAAGCAGAAGACAATGGATGCCATGAGCATCAAGGGGAAGAAAATCATACTCAGATCTAAGGTGGCTGGAAATAAGGCAGATAAGGGGAAAACGGACAACGTGACAGCAAACTCATTGACATGGGGAGAGTCACGGGCATAGACTGCAAAACTTGATGGCAGGAGACGGCACTCGATCACCCAATGAAGCAAGCACTAGTGGCGACACAGGTTGATAAGGCAATACAGTGTCCATTTTTTAACTCCAGAGATTTTGAGGAGTACTTGAGGGATATTGTGGCTAATTACAATCAGCATGGGCACCGGAGCACAATTGAGTACGAAGGGTTCCCAGTGACAGTGGCCTTCTCACCAACCGACTTCAGACGAGTCTTTGGCATACCTGCGTCTGACAAGGTAGTTGCCAAACCAACCACAAAGATGACAGCCCAGCAGAAAGAAATGATTATTAAACGCATTTGCAGGCCTGATATCACAGAAAAAGAGAAAGAGATGGTGTGGAGTTCAGGGGCGAGGGGACTGCGGAAAAACATGCTGATAAGTCCTAAGTGGAAATGCATCATGGACCTCATCAAGTGCAAGTTGATAGGTGCCAGTCGAGCCTCGGACATAGCAACCTATATGGTGGATTTCATGTTCGGGTTGAGTGTAGGACGGTTTTACAATTGGGCGCACTACCTGTCAGAAAGGGTTAGAGAATTTCTAGAATGCAAACATAAAGCATTCTACATGACCCAGCATCTGATAGCACTGTTTTTGGATGTCTATAATCAAGTGTCGCAAGGCAAACTGGGGAAACTACAACCAACCAGGGATTATGACTCTTCTTGGCCGACAGTATTCCGGTGGACAACCTTAGAGGCAGGCGGCACAGCAGAGGAACCCAAGACGACAAGGAGAAAGAGGAAGCAGCCAGCTAGTGATGAATATGATCAGTTAGCACTTTCCTCCTCAGCAGACAGCATTGCACCAGCTGGTGTTTATTCAGTAGAGGTGAACCCACGAGCAGTAGCACCTATCGAACGAAAGTTGGTAGAGGAAGTTGACATGGCTGGGAAAGTTGAGGGTGAGCCAGACATAGCACCCCTGACTGGAGGCGTCCCAGACGAACAAGTGGAAGTAGAGAGTACAGCCATAGACAGCACAATGGGTGAGGACGCACCTTCAGGGGAGGTACTCCATGTAGACGGATGGTTGAGGGAAATGGGCTCTCCCATTAGGGAAGAAGATATTTCCCCCATACATTCACCGGGCTTGCAGGAGATGGAGGGAGTACCTACAGGAAGCACACAACTGGCGGCTCACATACTAGTAGTTCAGCAGGCGGAGATAGAACAACTAAAAGGAGGAGTGGGAGAAGTGGCACCGCAGGTAATACACATTCTATCAGATGGGGAGACAACGAGAGCAGAGCAGCCAGCCGTACCTGCAACCGCTAGTACCGACGGGGAGTCTAGTGAGGATGTGTCTGAAGGGATTACGGTGGTAATTCCCAAGCTTGACAGAGAAGATCCAATCGGCACAATCGAAAGGTACATCCACAGCCTGGAGCCTATTGCGTTGGTTATTAAGGAAGTGTCAGACATTGCCAAGACACTTAATAGAAATTACTCACCCATGCGAAGCAGGAGGCTAAACGGATAATTCGGTTCATGAACTCAAAGAGTGAAAAAGAGTTCAACAAGATATTTACAGGGGAATGGGTGGGTAGACAGACACCTGAGATGATGGTAGCCTGGTATCCTAAGAGGCTGTCTTTCCGTGGGAAGGACGATAAGCTGGTAGCCCAACTTTTTGAGATGGAGGCAGCATACAGGTCCTTGTTTCTAGCCTGCAAGAAGTTTGAGATGAAGGGAGACCAAATGGAGCAAAAGGCAGACCAGGCAATCACGCTCTCCCAGGATATTTGTGCCGAGGCAGAATCTATAGAGAAACAAAGACTGGAGCTCTCTCACCTATTAGAGGAAGAAAACAAGAAGGTGACCGACCGAGATAACACCATATTGGAAATGGAAAGAAGAATGAAGGTGCGAGAGGAAGAAATGGCTAAACAGTTAGCAAGGAAGGACGAAGAACTGGCGAAGGCTAACAAAAATTTGAAGGAGGCAATACATTTGGTGAAGACCACGCGAGAGAAGGAATTGAAGGCCACTCGTCACTTGCAACAACGTACTGAGGAGGTGTACCGGCTACGTCAACTCACCACTTCGGCAACCACTTCTTCAGTCCCTCAGCCACCAAGGATGTCTTCTCAACCCTCTTCTCACTAAATCTGTTTTGTAAAGGGGCTCCCAGTTTTTGTGCTAGTCGTCTGGGAAGCCGACTTCTTTTTTGAGGGGGGGATGATGTAAGCCGACGTATGTAGTCGGTCTTAGCGTAGTCGGCCTTAGCGTAGTCGGCCAGTGGCTTTGGTAATAAAACATTGGTTGTAGCGGGAATAAGTAAGTATGGTTAATGGCATGTAACGAAGTCCTGATTAGTTATGGTTATGAAGCGGCACGATGGTTGGTTGCTCAACCACCGCCGAACGCTATATGTACTGGGACCATGTAGTTGGATGGGAGTGATGTTATGTGGAATTGATAATACTATGACAGTCAGATTGTATATGTTAATACTTGCAATGAATGAATAGAAGTGTTCATGATTCAGCCTTATTATGTTTGTAGACACTGAAAAATGTCCTAAGTCTATGAGCATCATTTTTCCTAGTCATCGTCTTTCAATAATTGAATAATTTTAATTATTCTATTATGTTCGATCATATTCCTTTATTAATTAAATAGTTTTTAATTATTTAATTGATTCACCTTCTCATTTCTATCTTGATCAATTAAAATTATTTAATTGCATCACTAATACCCCTTTCTTCAATAATTAAATAAATCATTATTTATTTAATTATTTATCTTTTATCACATGTCTATAGTCAGATAATAATAATTATTTGACCTTTTATTTTTCTATAATTAAATAATTAACGAAATTATTTAATTATGTGTCATTCTTCTCCTTTAAATAATTGATCCTAATCAATTATCCATATTTAATTTATATCTCCTCCTTTAATTAAATTTGTGAATTTAATTAAATCTCCTTTTTCATTTCCTCCAAATAAATGATTTAAAATAAATTATTTATTTGCCACTTGTCTTTCTCCTCCATTTTCGAATAAATAATTTAAAATAAATTATTTATTTGCCACTTGTCATCCTCTTCCATTTTCGAATTTAAAATAAATTATTTATCCCTCTATTTTGGTCAAAGATCCCCTATCATTATCTCATGTCATAGTCTGCATGTCCTGCATGTCTGTCATAGCCTTCGGCGTCATATCTTTTCCATGCATGGCATATTCTGGTTGCATCAATTCTCAACCGTAGATCTTGGCATCTTTCTAGAAACTCGATCTTGGCCATCCATTTTGTAACTTCCCTCTCATGAATCCTCATCCGTTGATCTTAGAATCTTTCTGGAAGATCAATCTCGTCCGTCCATTCGAATGGTTGTCTATAAAAGAAACCCTTCCCCTCCATTTTCAATTGAATAGCTAATTATCTCCAACTTTCTTGCTTACTATTTGCAGGTATTTGCACAACTTCATCAACAAATCTGAGGGCAATATTGGCATAAGAAGAAATAGGAGAGACAAGAGAAAGAATCAACTTCAAAGGGGAGTGCTTTATTTCATTTGCTTTCATTTTTATTGCTCTCTTTGTTTGTATTCTCTTGTTTAGATTGGGATAATAGTTTAGAAGTGTTGGCTGTCACTTTATCTAATACTATTTGATTTTCCTATTCTTACATTGGTGAACCCGACGTGAATCGAATAATATTGCAAAAAATCGTTTGTTTTCTTGTTTGTTTGGTTGTTTTGCAGGTTACAGCCAAGAATTCATACGAAATCCCGTCATGTTCTTTTGAGCATAGAAAAATGGGTGCATAAATCCTTTAAAAATGATCATCTGGGTTTTGTAGCCCTCGTTTTCAGCTTTCCGAAACTTCAAACGGTTTAAAATTTCGTTAAGATTTGAGAAAGTTATGACTATTTTAGTATTTGCTGTTTTTTTAGTTTAGCTGTTAAAACCCGCGTTTTCTTTTGCCTATAACATTTTTTTCATGCAGAATCTTGGAAAAATAATTTCTGGGTTTTGAAGGGTTGAGTTTTAGCTTTCCATGGATATAAACCAATTGAAATTTTGTTAAGTTTCTGAGAAAGTTATGATTATTTTAATTCGCTGGTGTCATTTTCTTTTGAGTTACTAATCTCTTGTTTTTAGCATGTGGCACAGCTTGGAGGGAGTCTAAAAAAAATTGTTTCTTTAGAAACAAAAATCGAGCTTTTCATTTTTTTAGGCATAATTAATTTTATTTGTTTTCAACAACTACAACAAATTGCATGCACACTCATTGGTTAAAATGAACATGCATTTCATTTCATGGGATTAAAATGAACACAAATTGCATGCACACTCATGGGTTAAAATGAACATGCATTTCATGTCATTGGCTTAAAATGAACTTTGTTTGTTTCACATCAAGTTAAATTTTTAAAATGAACAAAGTGTCTTGTGTGTCCTCCTCACATTATCATTCGGTAATTAAAATTTATAAGTGTCTTCAATTTTGTGTTACCCTTTGATGCAATAATCGAAGTATCCTCTCCCCTTGCACATTTATGCGATCTTGGGTGTAAGAGAAACGGTTATTGCCTCTAGAACTTGGGCCTTCCTTGGTGGGAAAAAGTACTCACCCCAAGGCGACTCAGACCGGCAACGGAGCTTTTTGGCCAAGCTACCCCCGACCGGTATATAAATGTGAATCCTAAGGGAAAGCCTAGGATTACGAGTGCGGATGTGTCATACTATCATGGGATTAAAATGAACACAAATTGCATGCACACTCATTGGTTAAAATGAACATGCATTTCATTTCATGGGATTAAAATGAACACAAATTGCATGCACACTCATGGGTTAAAATGAACATGCATTTCATGTCATTGGCTTAAAATGAACTTTGTTTGTTTCACATCAAGTTAAATTTTTAAAATGAACAAAGTGTCTTGTGTGTCCTCCTCACATTATCATTCGGTAATTAAAATTTATAAGTGTCTTCAATTTTGTGTTACCCTTTGATGCAATAATCGAAGTATCCTCTCCCCTTGCGCATTTATGCGATCTTGGGTGTAAGAGAAACGGTTATTGCCTCTAGAACTTGGGCCTTCCTTGGTGGGAAAAAGTACTCACCCCAAGGCGACTCAGACCGGCAACGGAGCTTTTTGGCCAAGCTACCCCCGACCGGTATATAAATGTGAATCCTAAGGGAAAGCCTAGGATTACGAGTGCGGATGTGTCATACGGACCAAGTAGTACTCCCCAAAACCCTGTTGAGCGTAACCTCTTCAGGCTGGAGTGCCTCCTAAACAGAGCTTAATCTTGTGCCCCATGTATGGCCACTCGAACGGGGGTCCCGAACTAAAAACCTTTGTGTAGTTGCCAAAATCCTTCTATTTGCTAGCGCAGCAACGGTCGTTGTGAAGGCATCCACATTCTCGCAGTTCTTAGTAGAGGTGATCAACCTGCCATGGGAGTTTTATGGGGGTTGGAAGCTTGGTTGGCCTGAGAAGTGAGTGCAATGTAAGGGGGAGCCCGTGCAGCCAAGCTTCTGGATTCACACGCTAAGAATAAGTGCGGTTGGGGAAACCCACGTGGAATCTAGCGAATATTGTCCTTGCTTAACCTAGGGTTGTGCTTGTCTTCATTGTGCATGTTTTCAAATTTTCAAAGACAAGATATTGTGTTTGCCAAGTGTTTTTTTAAGACATTGAGACAAATAAACACCTTTCACAAATCTGGAAACACACACATTCAACTTGAAACAATTCCAAATTTTGCAGTCTAAAACCCAAGACCAAACTTGTCCAATTTGATATCAAACAACCTCTATCGAAAACCAAAAAAAAAACAATTGCTCAAATCTTCCATTAGTGACATCTTTAGTTGCATTCACCCATAGGTTCATCCTTTCATATCATATCCTTGGTAATAGGGTAATTATCATTCCACCATTCCTTAATCTTGGTCTTAGGTACATTGGCACTTTGCATCCTTATATCCTTGAAAATCACAAAAAAATAGCATAGTTTCATATCCATTTTGCATTGACACCTTGCATTTTTCATCCAAAGGTCACAAGTTTTTTTATGGTCCTCACTAAGTTTTCTTTATCCATCATAATCCAAATTCATGACCATGTCTTCACTTTACCTTGATCTTCTTCGTAGTCAAGCTGAATACCAATCAATCCTCAATCGTCAATACCAACCACTCACATACCCTTCTTACCAACAATCCATAAGCCTTAGTCCTTCATCCATCTACCCTCACTATCAAGAGTCCCTTAGCACAATCCATGCCATTGATCCCCCAAAAATGTCCATTAATCATCCTTACCCTAGCCTTGACAAGGGAAACCAACCTTCCACTAGTCCATTCCAATCCTCCACATCTTATTCTAATCCATCATCCACTAACCCATTTTCATCCACTCCATCCCAAACTACAATACCATCTAATAAAAGCACATTAATTAATGCTCTCCAAGGACAACTAGCAAAGGAACTTGTTCAACTCTTAAATGAAAACAAACTTAGGAAATCCAATCACATTGTTGATCCTACACCATCCAACCATTTGTCACCATCATGTCCTCCATTGCCTACCAATACTGAAAAACATCTTGCTATTGAAGCTCCATTATTGCCATGTCAAAATCTTGGGTCTATCAAAGAAAATCATATCCTTGTCCAAAATCAAATTCCATTGCCTACACCTTGGGATACATGTCAAAATAAAATTCCAAAGCATGACATCATAGCTTCACCTTCATATCAAGATCGAAGCAGTCCATCTCATGATCCCATCCTTAAGTCCATCAAGAAGTCCTTCTAGATAATCATGGCATCCAAAATACACCTATCCTTGTTCAAGAGTCTATTCACAACCATGTTTTCCAAGGTACACCTATTTTTGACCAAGATCCTACCATTGAACAAGAAATCCAAAATGATCCTCTTATTGACCTTTATGCCATTTGTGATCAAACATTCGAAGATGATCCCATCCAAACACAAAACACCTCCATTCCCCAAAATGAGACACTTGCCTCCTTTGGACACATAGATAATCAAATGAGTGATATGGATAACATCAAACAAGAGCATAATGCAGCTACTATTGATCAAGTCAAAGGAGAACACAAAGAAGCTACTATGGATCAAGTCAAAGAAGAAGATACAAAATTTACGACAAATCAAATTGATATCCCAAATGATCAAGAAGAAACAAGCATGACGAATGATAAAGCCAAAACATCCTATCAATTAGGAGCATCCACCTTTGTCAAAGCAGGATTTCTTGTAGATGAGGAGATTCCAAGTAACAAAAACCACATACAAAATGATGGGTTAGCATCTTGTTTTCAAAATAAAAAATACCTCATCGGAAACAAAATTTGTCAGAGCATGCAGTATCAAGGAAGAGGACTAGGCCTACATAAGCAAGGCATTATAGAACCAATACAATTTTATGCAAATCCTAGACATCAAGGTCTTGGTTATTCTTCAATCAGAGAATCAAATGATGTTAGTGGTACCTCCTTGATATTGGGGGCGACTTTATCTGATATAAACATCAAAATGGGGGCCATGAGTAGTCCTTGTCATAAGGTTGTTGCCAACACTCCTTCCATCCACACCATAAACCATCATTCCAACATGAATAAATCTTCCATTTGGAACCAATAAACAGAAACTTATTATAAATCCAAAATTCAAAATCAAATGTCAAAGGCCATTAAATCAAACAAAAATTCAAGTGGACAAATGAAGTTAAAATGGATCCCAAAGAAAAATGGATCAAACAAAGAAAATATTTCAAATCCAAAAGTCAATAAAAATATGGAGCCACAAGAAAAGAGGACTCCCACATATATTAAATGTCCACCTTTAAAATGGTCATCAAGAAAGGCATATAAAAATGTTGGTTCCAAACACTATCCTAATCAAAATTCCAAACTCCATCATCCACCATCCCAAGTTTGGAAAATAAAAATTGCTACATCCAAAACACCAAATTTTCCATCCACACCTACCATCATCCATCATAATCTTGCATCTCGCCTAAAGTCTAAAAATCCTACTTCACAAATCCATCGCATCTTGGCAGCAACCCTTTATCATGAGGACTCCCATGGTACTCTATCACGATGTGCGCATTTTGATAAGGCCAACACTAGTATCAGAGAGGATCACAATGACATCGATCAGTTGTATGCAAGTGCTATGATCTTGACAAGACAATTACTCCATAAAAGTCACTATTGGCATATCATGACACCAGTATCTACATCAACACCATCACAAGATTCAGAACAATCAACAGTCATCCAAACTATCAAATCGATATAAAAAGTCAAAAAATGTCACCTTGATGAAAACCTGGCAAGCAGGCATCTTGTGTGACATCATCAAAATGAAAGAAAAAAAAAATAGTAAAGAGAAAAATTTCGTCCAATAGTGAAAACCATTTTTATGGCGCTTTGGATAAGTACCATGATGAAAACCTGGCAAACAGGCGTCATGTGTAAGAGAAATTATCTATGTGAATTATTACACTTGGGGGCAAGTTGTCTCATCTCCCATGCCTTTCTCATAGCATTTCCATCTAGTCCATATTGTTTCCATCCCTTTTCCCGCCTACCTTGATCTTGATAAGAAATGGCGCACAAACATAAATCATGCTTTGGAAAAATTTTGGACATGTCTATCCTTTGATCATACACTACCCATGAAATATCATGTCATTTCCTTCATAGAATTTATCCAAACCCATATCTTGGAGAAAACAAATTGTTCCTATGCGAAATAGTTCTTGGAGATCATATCCTAATTCTTCCATCCAATAATCCTCATGTCTCTTATCCTTTGC
The DNA here is from genome assembly GCA_007115665.2 of Sequoiadendron giganteum. Taxonomy (NCBI): domain Eukaryota; kingdom Viridiplantae; phylum Streptophyta; class Pinopsida; order Cupressales; family Cupressaceae; genus Sequoiadendron; species Sequoiadendron giganteum. Next base: position 320,654,060 of record CM021107.1, on the reverse strand, counting down.
CAAAAGCAATCCATTATCTTTTCATACCTATTGTTGGACTTGGTTTCCCTTGTCATCGGTTTAAGGATTCAAACTCACTTATCCAAGTGCCCTCCATGATCCCATCTGGTCCTAAGGTTAGTCTTTCCAAATGCAATGAGTCTAATCCATACAATCTTGCTATGTAACCTAGTACATCATCCAAAACATTTCTTGGCTTTGTTCCTAGCCCTATTGCGAACCTTGATCCTTTAGTCACATAATCATCATCCTCATGTTGTTTCGGGATGTGTCCTTCCCCTATCAAACAACATTGTCATCGTCATCATCACCTATCAATTGGTTCTCAGCTTGACTAGGGGCAAGATCATGTTTGTCCTTGGATTCGTGTGCATGCCTTCCTGGTTGATTGTGGATATCTTTCACATGCATTTTTCATGATCCCTATAGTTATCATCCATAATAAAGTCTCATTCATCCATAATAAAGTGCCATCCTTTCCATGAACCAAAAACCACCGACATTTAGCATCCTTCGCTTTCATATCCACCTATCGCATTCGTCGCTTCCCCTCGCACATAATAAATTTGTCCTATACTCAACTAGGGGCAATTCCTTGACTTCCATCTTCATGGGAAATAATACATGGTATCACCCCTTTAAAACCTTCAAAATCAAAAAAAAATCATCAAATGTCCTGAAAAAATCATATAATGTCCTGAAAAAAAAAAAACATCAAAACATTTCAAAACCCAAAAAAAAACCAAAATATTTCAAAATCCAAAAAAAATCAAAACATTTCAAAATCCAAAAAAATCAAAAAGCTTCAAAAATCCCAAAAATAGAGTCCGAGTCTGAATCAGTTTTGTTAGAGTGGTCGAACTACGTTGCCTCTGCACGTTTGCTACGTAGGCAGGGCTCATCTTAAATGAGCCCCTGAGGCATTAGGTCAGTCCCTTTAGGTTGTCCAAATAAAATCATGACCTAGTATTTTGTCAAATAAGACAAATTCAAGTCGTGTCGAACTACGAGGTCTCTGTGCACTGCTACGTAGGCAAGGCCATCTATCGATGAGCCCCCGAGGCCCCCTAGGTCAAGTCCTTTAGGGTTCATCGAGTTGGGTCGTGTGCTTGATCCGAGAGCAATCATCATTCAACCTACATCAAGAAACAACAAACAAATTAAATTTTTCATCAATCAATTATCCTATCATCAACTCAATCAAGTCACTAGTCTTATATCAGAATGGGGCATCATGTCATTTGTCTCATTTGGTCTTATCTCTTATCTTTTATCAAGATACATCCTTCTTGGGATTGGACTTTCTCAACCTTGTCATTCACCTTAAGCAGGATGTGTCTTTCTTGCAATCAGGGTGTCATGTCAACACTTGTCACTTGGTCAACTTTATCAGATGTGTCCTTCCTATGGTTGGGTATTGTCACATCGCTTGGTCATATTCATCAATCTTTGTCAAACAATCAAACAATCTTGTCAACTTTGTCAATCAATCTTTCTTTAATCAGGATGTGTCCTTCCTGAAATCGGGCATTATCATTATCAATCAACTTTGTCACACTACTCAATCTTATCAGCTTGGTCAATCAATCTTTCCTTCATCAAGATGTGTCCTTCTTGAGGCTAGGCATGGTCAATTAAATCACTTTATCGATCCTTATCAACCTATCAATCAACTCGGTCATCTTGGTCAACCTAATCAACCAACCAAACAATCATCATTATCACTAGAAAACACTCTCTTGGCAAACACTTTGTTGGTATGGATTTTCTTATCTTTTTGATTGGTTTTGGGTCATGTTACTAGTCTCCTCGAGGATGTCCTATCAATGGATTTAGAGGGACAATGATAGATCATGGCCTCTTTTTTCTGTTTGCTGCCTGTGGTTTGTCTTGGAAAAAAGACTGGGACAATCGGGTCCCTAGTATGAGCTGGGGCATTCCTTGTCTTTTTTTGATTGTTTGTCTCTCCCAAATGGTCACCTTGCACACCTTGGTTTATGTCATACCATGGTGTTTGTGGTCCATTTGTGAAATTTCCGATGCCCAATGATGATAAATATAAATGTAAGCATGGAAGTTGGTTCTATTATCATTTCATGTCTATCTTCTTTCCCCTTTTCATGCTAACATTTCTTCTATCCTTCATCCTTTAGTCTTATCTTCCATTTCAAGAGCACATTCATGTTCTTTCAACCCGCATGTCCTCTCGAGGGGGCATACCACAACCCTCTTGGTCATCCTTCCCCTTTCTCTTTACACTGGGGCATATTTCGGGATTAAATTTCTTTGACACAATGCGATGAACTACATTATGTCAAAGAGGGGCAAAATGTAGACACTGAAAAATGTCCTAAGTCTATGAGCATCATTTTTCCTAGTCATCATCTTTCAATAATTGAATAATTTTAATTATTCTATTATGTTCGATCATATTCTTTTATTAATTAAATAGTTTTTAATTATTTAATTGATTCACCTTCTCATTTCTATCTTGATCAATTAAAATTATTTAATTGCATCACTAATACCCCTTTCTTCAATAATTAAATAAATCATTATTTATTTAATTATTTATCTTTTATCACATGTCTATAGTCAGATAATAATAATTATTTGACCTTTTATTTTTCTATAATTAAATAATTAACGAAATTATTTAATTATGTGTCATTCTTCTCCTTTAAATAATTGATCCTAATCAATTATCCATATTTAATTTATATCTCCTCCTTTAATTAAATTTATGAATTTAATTAAATCTCCTTTTTCATTTCCTCCAAATAAATGATTTAAAATAAATTATTTATTTGCCACTTGTCCTTCTCCTCCATTTTCGAATAAATAATTTAAAATAAATTATTTATTTGCCACTTGTCATCCTCTTCCATTTTCGAATAAATAATTTAAAATAAATTATTTATCCCTCTATTTTGGTCAAAGATCCCCTGTCATTATTTCATGTCATAGTCTGCATGTCCTGCATGTCTGTCATAGCCGTCAAGCGCGTCATATCTTTTCCATGCATGGCATATTCTGGTTGCATCAATTCTCAACCGTAGATCTTGGCATCTTTCTAGAAACTCGATCTTGGCCATCCATTTTGTAACTTCCCTCTCATGAATCCTCATCCGTTGATCTTAGAATCTTTCTGGAAGATCAATCTCGTCCGTCCATTCGAATGGTTGTCTATAAAAGAAACCCTTCCCCTCCATTTTCAATTGAACAGCTAATTATCTCCAACTTTCTTGCTTACTATTTGCAGGTATTTGCACAACTTCATCAACAAATCTGAGGGCAATATTGGCATAAGAAGAAATAGGAGAGACAAGAGAAAGAATCAACTTCAAAGGGGAGTGCTTTATTTCATTTGCTTTCATTTTTATTGCTCTCTTTGTTTGTATTCTCTTGTTTAGATTGGGATAATAGTTTAGAAGTGTTGGCTGTCACTTTATCTAATACTATTTGATTTTCCCATTCTTACAATGTTATTCTCTCTGTGTATTGCATCTAGTTCAGTTTACTTCCTGTGTATGTAGTACGTTGATAGAAACACTCCGCGAGGTAAACAATTATGTCCATCATTGTATCAAATTTTTTCTCCATCCTAGCTCCAAGACTCTGTGATCTTGCTCTCCCTTTTCCTCTATCATCCCTATTACTTGTTGTTCTCTCCTCACCACCAGGCTGATCTGACTGCATTTTTGTATCCTAAGAAGACTCCCAATGAGCCTTAAGCACACCTGATATTGTCTATCCTTCCAGAGTAGATGGGGGCTTCCAATGACCTTTTCTAATCTCCCTCTGTATATAACTTTGTTCTCTTGCGCTCATAGAATGAAAAGTGTTGTTTCAAATGTTTACACAGTATGGCAGGAAGGATTTGGCTCTGATTCCATTGTAACATACCCCCCTGATTTTTTTTGAAAACCCCTATTTGCTGATTTGCTTGTTCAATGAAATGTTTATGGTTTGTTTCACATGTGTTTACAGATGAATATAACATAGGAGAAAATTGCAATGAATAGATAACACAAGACACTAAGCTTTCCAATAGAGATTGAAACTAACAACTTTAGCATTCTTTTTTCTGTTTCATATTAGAATATTACAAAGTAAAATCAGAACCTAGAATAAGAGTTTGCTACTATGCTCCATGGGGTTTCAGGTACGGGGAGTGTAATTTTGAGCATCCTTATACATACTCTCTAGTTGTTGGAAGCCATTGCTGTGAGAAGTGAATTGTTGTAGGAAGGCATTACCGTGATAAGTGAATTACTGTGAGAATCCATTATTTGTGAGAGGCCATTGTTTGTGTGAGAGCAATTTCTGGAAAGAATATTTTACTGTGAGAAAGAACAAAGAACCTATGTAATCTGGATTACTGCAAGAAAGACCATCATCACCTGTGGAAAGCTTAATCCAGGCATGATTACATTATTCTCATTTCATCTTTAATTTTTATGAAGTCATGCTAGATCAATGAAGTACTATTATTCTCTTTATATCTTCAAACTTTGAGAAGTCATGTTAGACAAACGAAATATGATACTATTGTATGATGCTTGCATTTTGAATGTCCAAAAGTTGCATGAAGTAAATAAGGTATAGGAAATGCATGATTGTATTAAAAAGTAAAAGTCCATCTCATAGGTAGACAATTCATTTAGTTCTATTTGCTTTACTTCTATGATCTCTGTATAAAGGAGAGTATTCATTATCTAGATATTACTCCTCGGACTGTGATGAGAGCTTGATTCAAGTACATTATAGCCAACTAAGTTATTAGTTTAACTCAGTAAGCTAGCTACACTCCTAGGAAATGTTCATTCCTGTATAGGAGAGAGTATTGGCAGTACTTGCGATGCAGATTCATCCCAGTAGGTTAACCTAATGTAGGATGTCTTTGGTACGGATTACCACGATAGGACAAAAGACCTACGCGTAGTGTAAGATAGCCCTAAGTCAAATCAACCCTGAATAGTGTATGTGGCAGTTGACCGTCAGTAGAGATACTGATTAAAACACTTTGGCCAAAGTAGTGTAAATGAACAACGTCCTCTTGATTGAGAGATGAATACACTGTCATGTCCACTATGATCCTGTATTGCATACTAAATCAAGAGTTTACCGGATGTACAGGTTCTAGCTATGTAGAACACACCACTATGCTCAGTTAGTTTATAGTATCGATTACCCAACCGATCTCTTCGTTGAAGGGACGACCATCTATCAAATGGTAGATGTGTGGGGAACCGCACTATAAGTCCATGGTTGGCAGAAAAGCACCCAAGTGATGTTTCTCCTCCTTACCAGGCTACTGAGGCACCAAGATTTGAAAGGCGGATTCCTGGACCTTCTTACCACTATTAGTTCAAAAGCTCAAATGAGCTATGTATGTGCACATATGTATATTTTCTCTGATGTTCATTTGGAAAGGAAAAGTTTCGTTATTTGAAATATGTTGTCTTGTTCATTTGAAAGGTAAAAGATTTCATTTTATTAGCTAGCATGTATCTTATTTATTCTTAATGAAAAAGAAAGAAATATTTCAGTTCTTTCTTATATGCATGTTATCTATGTTAAAAGTTGTAGATTAAGAAAAAAAATAAAATTAAGAACCGGGTCGTTACATGTGGTATCAGAGCTACCATGTTTAACACTGAAACCTATGAGCTCATCAACTTTCCTTTCCAACATTAACTAATGTTGTGAGAATTCTTGTGTCAGGATGGTACGTATCAGATTGATGGCTCGCAAGTCCGTAATCGGGAACGAACGTTACCTCAAGGCCAAGAAGGAAAAAGAGGCTGTTGTTAGGACAATCGAGGTAACCAACGTAGATAATGTTGTACGCCAATTTAAAATTTTCGCTACACTTAGGCATTTTGAAGATATGAGTCAAAATACTGTTAAATCTGTCAGAAAAGGTCAAAACTGGACTTTGCATGTCTTGCATGAGGGTCAAAAAACTTAGAATTTTCAAAATCATGCAATCTAGGTCGGTTCAAAACGATCAAACCTACAATACCCAGATTTCAATTTTTCATCCCTAAATTTTAGGAAAATTTATATTTTTAGTAGTTTTCTAAATATAGAAACTTTTTCTGGGTTTCTTAAGAAACGGATACTTGTAAAATTATCTAAAAATAGAAAAAATTTAAAAATAGAAAGTTTGGCTTTTTGGGTTAAGATGGATTTTGATTGGCTTAAAATACTCCCTCATCAGGCTGGTGCAGTCGAAATCACAAAAAGATCAGTCTTACTCTACTGGGTCTATTCTACTTTTTCATAAGCTTTTTCGGAGATCCAAGGTCATCAATGGAGGTCAGACAGCTGCCAGGTGTCTGAATCAAACGTTCAAGCATCAAACAAAGACTATCAATGAACAACGTACATGAAGAGCGAGGAACAGGCAAAGGAAGTTTAAAAAATGAAAAATGCAAAATTTTGTCTAAGTTTGGAGACTTTAGGCGCCCCAGTCAAGAAGAGGTGCCCATACTTCAATGCCTTAGAATATTTTCCATTTTGGCAATAAAACACAAGGAAGGCACATTAAACGAGGTAAAAAGTTGAGAATCTCATAAATTTTTCTAACTCTACCAGCCATGGGCGCCCTTGGAGGAAATAGGCACCTAGCTTTTCAAGAGGTTAAAATCCAGAATTAGGGTTTCTGCCTCCAGGTCAACATTGCTCAGAATCTTCCCGGCTCCACAACGAATCAGTCAGCACGAACATCCGATCAATCAGTCAACCAGAATCTCAGATCAAACAGAGGTCACGGAGAGAGGTGTTTTCAGAACTCTGAAGAGGAAAGATCATCAAAAATGGTTAAGTCTGGAGGAAATGGGTGCCCCTGAAGGAAGAGGGCGCCCAAGCTTTTGAGGTGTTAAATGATGAAAATTGCAGAAGGTAACTCCAACACAACTTCATCAGACTGGGTCAAGCTATCCAGCGCATTCATCAGCTAGTCCATCGAACTTGGCAACCATCAGATGTCGCAAGCCGAACAGAGGAGAAAAAGTGCATAAAACAACACAAGTTGGAAGCAACAAAGGGAAATTCAAAATAAAAACTAAGTCTGGAAGAGATGGGTGCCCCTGAAAGGAGAAGGGCACCTAGGGTTTAGAGCCATCAGAAATCAGTTTCTGGAGATCAAGTATCCAGAAGACCCCTTCTAGAATCTTATTAGCTCTCCAATGAATCCGTCAACCGGTTAGTCTAATCAACACAACGCCCAAAATTGTGAAATCATCTGAAGGTTAGAAGACAAGCAAGGTTTTGAAAATCATGAAAATGGCTTAACACTGGAGAAAATAGGCGCCCCTGTTAGAGATAGGCCCCTGACAATTCAAAAGGTCAAATGAAGTTTTTGGCAAATGACGTCTCCAGAACAATGTCGTAAGATTCAATCTGGCTCTGTAATGAAATATTCAGTTCGTCCGCCAGATCAATCTAGAAGCTAGGAGACAGAGCCGAATCAGGGTTGAAATTTGAGCAGAAGGTGGAAACGGTGAAAAAATGGCCAAGTCTGGAGAGACTGGGCGCCATACCTCAAAAAGGGCGCCCAACTTCTCATGCCTTAGAGAAATTTTTAGAAATTCCAAAATTTTCAAAGAAGGAAAAAACACCTTAGGTCAAATGCATGAGCTAAATTTAGAGTTTCCAGAATTAGGGTTTGAGAAACTGTTTCTCAAGCAAAAACTTATTTAAGGACATCTCTATGTATTATTTTTCATATTTTATTGCAAGTGTCTTCAAGGAGAAACAAAGCAGCAACTTCAAACCTATATTTTTCAAGATTCAAGAACCTAAACTTGCTGGTTTTTCATAAAATTTTCAGATCAGCACTCAAAGAAGGCTTGTTTTTTCATATTTCTTCATCAAGAACATCAAATTTGTGAAGAAGAAGGCCATTACTTTCAATTTTCAGCAAGCTGGTCCATATTTGTTTCATCTTCTGGACAAATTGTTGAAGAATTTTCTCAAGGTTGCAGCAGTTGCTTTTATTTTGCACGTTAGAGAAAACTTCAAATTCTTCCATTTCTAATCTTCTGGGTCTATACTAAACCTTCTTTTGGACAAAACCCATATCACAGCTTTTTTAGAGAAATTTAAAGTTGCTGCTTTTTTAGTCAAAAACCAAGGTTTGCAAAATCTGATCAACTGGGTGCATCCAAAATATGCTCATGAACAATACCCAGATGCTAGCTTTTTCTGCTTTTTCCGGAGAAAATTAGGGTTTGCTTATTTTTCAGTCTTCACTTCAAATTTTCAAAAACGGGCGATCTGTGTTGGCTTGTAATGAAATTCTAATCAAAACCCATATCTCAAAAAAAAATTCAAATTTTTATCCGTTTGAAGAAGAAAAATCAACAAACTAAATTTAGAAAGTTTGCTAAAACTTGTCAAAACCTAGGCGTGTTTACTATCAATCTTCAAGTTTTGCAGAATGGAGTACATTCCTATAGAATTCAAGACCAAATCAACACTGTACCATGATTTCATAGAGACAACCGAGACTGACTTACACCATATCAAGCTAGTATTCAATCTACGTCCTTTGGAAGATGCAAGCAACACCACCATTAGGCATCTTGGCCATTCAAGTCTTTTCGCAGCAGCATCCATACCTTTCTCAGTACAGAGCTTAGAATTCATAATTGCTTGTATCAAGCATTATAATCCAGCCACAAGGGAAATCCAGTCAGTTGATGGAAGAATCATATGCAGCTTAAAGCCAAACATGATTGAGAAATGCTTCTCCATCCCACCATGGCCTGGAAGTGTTACCATCAACATTGAAGAATGTGAAAGGATATGGGAAGAGCGTCAAGAAAAATACAGCAAGAAGATTGCACAAAGGTGGCTGAAAGATAAATACAATACATTACCAAAGAACATCAGGAGAGGAGAGTTCAAGGACGAATTTGCTATAATAATCACTCTACTCAACCGAATTACTGGTCAAGCAGACGCAACAAAGTTTCAGCCTTGGATGTTCTACGTGATACCTCACATAATGAAGAAGATAGAGTTCTATGATTGGCCTACATTGATTAGTGATTGCCTTCACCATCAAATAACTGAATATTTTAATAGACATGCATTCCACATGGTCTCCTACCTAGTCTACTTGGTTGCCTATCAGGGTAAGTTCAGAGGGTTAAACACGGAGGATTCTCTAAATATTCAACATGTCTACAATTATTACACTCAATTGGAGTTCACTGCGACATCAATCAGTCCAAAAAAGTGAATGAAGCATTCTTAATCTATACAGTGTGTGACCTGGACAACGAGCTACACGTTCGCATCTCATCTATTGCCAGGGCAGCAATGTCAGAATGGGCTGATTGGTTTATTCAGTTTGCCACTTTCACTTACCTAAGGGTTTACGATTATTCAGGAGCTCCTCTTATGTTACCAAGGTCTCCATCAGATGAAGTCGTGTGTATGGAATTTCTCAGACAGGTATCAAATGTTCACACTCGCCTGCGCAACAAAAAGAAACCAGCCTTCAGCTTTCCTTTTGCTTTAGGTATTTACAATTGTAGATCATCCGCAGACGCTAAAATAATGGGTAATGAGTTAGATAAACTTGGTCTCAAACCTTTCAGCGAGAGACGATCATATGATCCCCATGGTGTCTATGCAGCTCGACTTGGTCAGAACTATGCTCATGTGCCCGCACTTGAAGACTTTTGGGCTAATTGCAGAGACGAGTGCGAGGTGCGAAGGAGAAGTAATAGTAGGCTCACCCTTCACCAAATGAAAGATTGTTTATCAGAAGACATTGAAGGGTTATCAGATGATGACGGGGATGTAATTCTCCCAGCCTATACTAGAAATTAGGTTGAACAACAACCTCTTCCATAGGTCAACTGGGCTAACAAAGAATGCATTACAGTGGAAGAAATGACACGACAAGTGGTAGAGTACAACAAGACTTTCTTAATCCTCAAGAGGAGGGAGTCCATTCCAGTAGCAGAGCCACCAAAGAAACATTCATCTCTTCCTTCTTCTTCAAGAACTCAAACGAAGATGAAAGGAAAAATTCAGTCTCAAGAGGTTATAAAGGGCAATAGATCAGCAAAGAGTGCCAAAAGGAGGTTGGACTACACAAGAATCGTTATACAGGAGCAGCCTACAGCTGAAACAAAAGTTCCTCCACCCGAACCCATACTTCAAGAAGAAGTATAAAATGAGCCTTTGATACAAAATCTTTTACCATCTCCTAGGTCTTCGCCAATTCACATTGATTTGGAAGACAAGGAGATAGAGGTCGATGTTGCAATTATACCTCCCTTGGATGTTAGTAGAGATACCACATCTTGGCTTGAGAGCTCTTTGGGAAGGACGAGAAGAAGGCCTTCGTATCAGGTGATTGATGATGACCTCAATATATATCAAGAAGCACCCAAAAAGAAGGCCAAGAAACAAATGCATTTTGTGAGGAATCTTGAGGGTGAAATGGTCATGGAGACAGCTACGCCTCTTGAGGATAAAATCAAGGATGAGGTGGATGTTGATGATTTCATAATGGTCAAAGCAAACCTTGGTAAAAGTACTCGATATGCTGATATGAGTTTGTTTAAGATGGTAACTGAAAATATTCAAGAAAGAGTGCAAAAGGATGGAGAAGACAAGGCAGCCCTCAAGGCTGAAAATCATCAACTCCGGTTGTATATATCAAATCTTATTCAAGGCACCTCACAAACAACACAGTTGCTGCCACAAGTTTTAGAAAAACCGGTTGATCAGCAATAGTTGAGGCAGTTGGTTATTTGTGGAAAACAAACTCGGGAATGGATTGAAGAGTTCATTGTCACAGGAAAATAAATTCTAACACAGGTCTTCCAGTTGAGATACAAAGCTCATGACTTATGTCAAGGTATCCAGGATTTTGAGCAGTTGATAGCCGAGTTCAAGCCTATGCATGAAATCATAATTGCAGATTTAGAGATGGCGTATGGCTCTACAATGGCAAGAGAACACAAAAGATAGATCCTGGAGTGGAAAGAAGGTCACCTTTTCAAGGTAAATACATATGTTAGAATATCTGAGGAGTTTGCAATGTATAAACAAAGAGTCATTGATACTCTTAGATTCAGTAGAGAATTTGTTGCAGCAATTCCTTGTCAGTATTGTCTTGAGGATGGTTCATACATTGGGCTTGACATAGTCCAAACAGAGTTTCAGAATGTCTTGCATGGCAGTGATGGCAGTGTTGGAAGAACGAAGATGATTTCCATGATGTCAGCACAGTTCAAGAAAGTGGCCAATGAGAGTGAAGATTTCTTGAGATCTATTGCAGATGGCGAAGAAATCTTGGAAAAGCAGCATTTTGCTATTAATAGTACCAACACTCCCACCACAGATGAAGTTGCCCGCTTTTTAGCGAGATGTGATCGAGATTTAATTCTGCTTTCTTCTAGAAGCTTCTTCCACCCTTTCTTTCTATTCTTGTCTCAATTCTTATCCATTCTTTGAGGATAGAAAGAAAACAGTTGTAACAATTTGTAATGAGTTGGCACTTTCCGTTTTTAGATGCTTTCTAGGGTTTAAATGTTTTATCTTTTCTAGGATTAGAAATAAAGCTTGCATGTTGGCAAGCACTAGTTGTAAAAGCAAGGAGATTTTAAGGTTCCCTACTCCTCTGCTTAGTTATAAATAAGAGTAGTGTTTGCTCTTTTTTTTTTTTAACCGTGCTTGTGATAACAGAATCGCTGAGCTTATGCCTTCATGTTTGTTATCGTTTAGTGTCAGTTCACTTTGTGTAAAGAGCAAGTTTGCATGCCTCCTTAGCTGCAAATCCTTGTTTAGTGCATGTGTTATGTGTCAATTATAATCAAGTTGATCGCATGCTGCAAGTATTTTGCTACAACTTGCTGTCCCGAAATTGTAATCTTTGTTCCAGAAGTTTGAGTAAATAAAATCTTGAAGCTTGCTTTGCTGCCCTGGATATAAATATCTCAGATTTCCGTTTATTGTTTTGTGTTAGAAATATGAGGAAATTAAATCTTGAAGCTTGCTTTTCTGCCCTTGAAATGAAGTCTCATATTTCCGTAATACTTTTATGATCTCCTTTTTTAGCTTGCATTGAAATTTAGTAGATGTATGTTGAGGAAAGATTATTCAAGTATCTTTGTTAGAAAATCAACCTCATCCATTTCTAGACTCTCTTGCTCTGCGTTTACTCGAGAGGATAGAAACGTTTTAGCGTAAGTTAAGTTGTAGTTGTCAAGTTTCATTAAAAGGAAAACCTCAACTGCAACATCTAGAGTTCTATAACCTTGTGTTCTTGCAGCTAAATCAAAAAGATAGGCAAAAATTAGTTTTAGTTTACTTACTTTATGCAACTCAGCAAAAGAGGGAGCTTCCCCTCCTAATTCGAAGAGCAATTTACTGCACATAGTTGTCTGTTTCCAAAACGCATTTCATAGGTGCGATTTGAAACGCCAACAGATAATGCAATATGGTTGAGTGACACTGAGTCCCTTAGTCATGCACTAACTCGAATCAACGATGTGAAGAGAAAGATGAAAATGGAGGCTATGTACAACTACTTACTCGCCATCTCACCAGACAAGTCTGAATCTTTACCACTATCTAGGGACATGCCATATGAGGAAAGCACAAGTCCTTCATTTATCATTAGTGATCCTAGAGTCCAACCATTGGCCGAGGTAATATCAATCTTGTCAAGTAAAGAAACCAAAGGTTATACGCCAAGGACACCGCCAGATGAGAAATGGTCTCATGAGCAAACGTCTGCGAAAATTGTAGACCAACTTGTTGATGAACACCATATTGATAATACTTTCTGCAATTATATATCGGACAATAAATCCGAGGGTTACTATCCGTTTTGGGATAGACATGAACAACTAAGAGACGAACAAAAAGAGTGGGGGCATAAATTCTCTCAGTCTGTAGGATATACCCCTTTAAGTTATGTATCTAAGAGTGAATCTGATGGATACTCTCCCCTCGACTATTTAAACAGTCAATCAATGTAACCAAAAGGATTTTGAATCCTCTCTTATGAATAAAACTGTGTATTCAAGAAAAATAATTGTCTTTTGTGTTCATGAGAATGTTTGTTGCTTCATAAAGTTACATAAAGGCTAACATGAATAAAATATCCAAGTTAATCGAAAATATAACCATGGTTAAAACTTATGAGCAAACATGAAATAATCTCGGAACCAGTCAAGAAGGAGGACCAGGAGCTACAGGAATGGAAGCTCGTTTAGACCAAATCCTCGCTAGGTTAACCAGCCTAGACCAAGCAAAGGATAAGAAAAAGGTTATTCCGGACAATAACTTGGAAGAGGAAAGTTCTTCCTAACGACAAGAAATAAACCAGAGTAATGATACTGAGAAATCTCCCACCCCATCTTTCGAAAGAAGAAAGAAACTGGTAACCATTGAATTATCTTGGGATATGAAGAAAATATACCCGCCCAAGTTCGATGGAAGCGCCGGAGGGGATGAAGCTGAAATTTGGTTGGTTCAGATGGAGAAGTACTTTGAAATAAGGAATTATGATGAAGTAACCAAAGCAGCTTGGGGAGCGTACCAATTAGCAGGAGAAGCCTCTAACTGGTGGATGAATAAAAAGATGGAACTCAATATCAGTTCATGGAAGTTGACTTGGGATGAGTTTGTGGAAATTTTCCGGCACAGATAGCTACCCAACTCTTTTATGACCAAAAGCTGACAGATTTCCAGGAGCTAAAGTAGGGAAACATGACAGTGCACGAGTACTGGGAGAAGTTTACTCGACTTCTTCATTATGTCCCTATTTATCATAAGGATGAACGTTTCCAAATCAGGAAATTTATCCTAGGACTTAATGGCAAGATTGGGGGTGAAGTGGACATGCACAATCCAACTACCATGGACCTTGTTTATGAGAAGGTTGTTAAGCAGGAGCAGATGCTAAGGGTAGACTCCAACCGTTAGGAAAAGAAAGAGCAAAGGAAGGAAATTGAAGTATCCGTCAAAGCAACTCTGAAGAAAGAAGAACCTGTGCAAAATGCTGCCAAGTCCAAGGGCAAGAGAACCTATTACAACAAAAAGGATTTCAAGGGAGATCGAAAAAGGAACAACTCTGGGTTTAGTAATGCGGCCAAGACTAGTGAAAGCACTAGGAAATCTAGAGAAGTTTCAAGGAAAAGAGGACCACCAACTGGGTGCTTTATTTGTAAAGGGGATCACTATGCAAGAGAGTGTCCCAATAAGACCTTTGGATCTCAACTATTCGGGAATTCACTACCTAGCCAATAGGCTAAGTTTCAATAAAGGATTCATGTTCTAGTTGATGATCGTCAAGCTGACTACCAGGTGACACCCATTGAAACACCAGGTACTCTATTTGGTTTTCCTATTTCTATTCTGATTGATACAGGTGCTACTAAGAATTTTATTTCACCCAGAATAGCAAATAAATTAACTAAGGTGGCAGGGCATATGGAAAAGACATGGAATGTTGAATATGCAAATAACACAAGAGCAAAGGTGGATAAATGTTTATTTGAGGCTAGGATAGAATTTCCCAATTTTGTTACTAAAGTCAACTTATATGTCGCTCTGTTAGGATCTTATGATGTTATTCTAGGAATGAACTGGTTATGGAGACTGTTGACGTGTTTTTTATGACAACACCAACATAGAATAAAATGTCCAACGGTCACTCTATTCCCTCTTGATCAAAGTATTCCACATGCTAAGATTGCGTGAAAGTTCATGTGTTCAACTCCAAGGTTCCTTTTATTGCGAATAGATTCAGTTGGTTGATGTGAATATGCTGGGTATTCCAAGGGAACTTACATGATTTGCTCATTCGGAAGAAAATGATTCTCAAATTTCGGGAGATTTGTCGATGAGGCTCAGATTCTTAAACTAACCGGATAATGCTGAATGTAAAAGGATATAAGGATTAGAGAGGCTACCATCTACTCCTAAAGGGTGGAGGACGAGGATCGGCTTAAATAGTCTTCAAACCAGACTTTGCTTCGTCTCCCTTCGGACAACTCTGACAAAGTTGGTGCAATCTTCAAAGGATGAGTAAGATGTTCAAATTGTGATTCAACATGTGCACCCCGTCACAACGACGCAAATGAACACACGAATCACAACCGAAGTTAGGTACTGATATTCCAGTTGACCACACAAGGCGAACTTACCATCAGCAAGCCCGCTAGTGGTATGGATGAAAGAAGATATGCTCAAACCACAATGCCACTCTCCACAATTAACAACTACTTGCATAAAATAAAGTCTACTCTACTCTATCAATTTGAATTGAAAAGACGAAAAGGCCTTGCTAGCTATTCACAACAAAAGATAGAACCACCATGCAATGAAACTCTTTATATTATGAAAAGTGTTCACAACAACCATTTACAAAACTTTCAAAGGGAAAGTTTTCTTTCCTTTCCAAACTAAGCTATCTTCTAAGCTATCTCTCTATCTATTCTAACTTCTATCCTCTCTATTCTCAATCTAATGTCTACTAAGTTACAAATGAGGGGGGATGCCCCTTTTATAGTTGGCCCAGTCCAACGGACGACTCAGATTGAATTACAATGAAGGGCTCAGATCGAGCCACATATGCCCTAATTAGGGTTTTCGCCCTAAAAACCGCCACAGAGAGGAGTGGGGCAATGAATGCACAAAAGATTCTCCACTCATCTGCAGGAACCACTACGAGCAATTAATGCCCACTATCTTCTTCCAGAAGATTCTCGTCCAGAAACGTGTTCCCATTGTTCTTCTCTACCAATTTTGTTGCGTTAGGAGGAGAGTAAAAGAGTCTCTAAGATCGTCTCCGGAGATAATAAAATTCAAAAGGATTTGACGTTCAACCCTCCTGTTGCTTTGACTCCTGGACGCACTTCTTCCTTGTAACTTTCGCATTTCTTCATCTCAATTCCTTGGGCGTACTTAGCCCTTTTTGCACCACGTTCTTAGTGCCTTAGCCAAATCTTCACCGCCATTTCTCCTTTTTCAGAGTTGTAACATTGTCCAGCTTCGTCACCTCAAGTCCTCATGCCTTGGCCTCAACGTTCATCTTGCAAAACAAAAAGAAGAGAAACAAAAACACTTGCAATATAAACTCACTTACCTTACCTAGTTTCCATGTTCTGACCTCTAAGGCCTGCTTGAACTCTAATAAAATTCATCATTTTCTAGCAAACTTTTATCATGGGCCCATTGTGCTAGGGCGCATGCCATCTTGTTGTTTTCATTCTCCCGCTTTAGCAATTTCATTCACTTGCCTTATCCACCTTCCTTTAGGAGCTTGGTGACTTAGATAAAATTCCGCTCGTCTTGAGCTTGAATGCACTTGACCCACTCTGCTTTCCTTTTCCATGCCTTAGAAAATTTATCCCTCAGAGCCTTAGGAAATTTGTTAAACGGGTGCCAGGCCGAAATCTCTGCCGAAACAACACGAGCAAGGTGTGGAATAACCTCAAATCATCTCCCAGTGAGAAATATCCAATACCCATAAGAAATTTCCCCTCATAAATCATAATTTCCATGTGTATCCAGACGAAGGGGTAAGTTTAATTTTTATTATTTTTGAAAAATAATAAAAATTACTAAGGTTTGTTTCATCTTGATTCCGGGTGCACTTCACACCTGCAGCCTCAATTTTTAAATCCTGGTGTCCTCATATTTTTCCGAAGAATTTCCTCCAGCTTATATCACCTTGCATCTGGAAAGATTAATATTAATACATCCTCTAGGCGCATCCCTTGTCCTTGCCCTTGCCTTAGAAAATAAAAATGTCTTCAACTCCATCTTGGGCGCACTTCACAAGGCCTAGTTTATTTTATCCACCTTAGAAATTTCCTTCAAGTCTCAGCCACTTAACTTCTACCTTGAGGGCGCATTTAGCTAGGCAAGCTTCAATTTTAATGCCTTAGGCATTTTTCCTATCATCTATCAATCTCCCCAAGGTTTGGGCGTATTTTGCCTAGGGAGTTTTCATCTCTTTGCCTTAGAAAATATTTGAAGTCATCTTGTTTCACCTTGAGGGCGCAAATTTCCATGTCCCCTTTCATTTCATGGGCGCATTTCACCTTCGGAGATTTCATTCTCTAAAGTGGGCGCATTTAGGCATGT
This sequence comes from Sequoiadendron giganteum, assembly GCA_007115665.2. Taxonomy (NCBI): domain Eukaryota; kingdom Viridiplantae; phylum Streptophyta; class Pinopsida; order Cupressales; family Cupressaceae; genus Sequoiadendron; species Sequoiadendron giganteum. The sequence goes on along the minus strand of CM021107.1, from coordinate 320,636,924 downwards.
CTACTTTTACTTTCATACTTAGAATATTTTCACATCATTTCTTGGCAACTTTGGGCGCATTTTAGCTGGGTGGCTTTTGTTTTTGCCTTAGAATATTTTTGGCCTTCTACTCACCTTTGCTGGGCGCATTTCCACCTTTGAGCTTTCATTTATTTTGTGACTTAGAATACTTTCAACCCTCACTTCCCTCATGGGCGCATATAGAAGGGTATGCCGCCATTTTCATGACTTAGATAATTTCTAAGTCCCACTCTCCTCATTCTTGGCGCATCCAGCATGTGGCATTCTCATTTGTAATGCCTTAGGCGTTTTTACTCTTTCAGCAACCTTGGGCGCATTTCCACATGCAAGCTTCCATTTTGTGACTTAGAAAATTTCCATGCCTTCATTCCTTGCTTGGGCGCATTTTAGGGGGGCTACTTCCATTTCCATGCCTTAGAATTTTTTTATGACTTTCCTCTATGACCTGGGCGCATTTGAGGGGGTGAGGAGGAATTTGCAAACACTTAGAAACATTTTTAAACATCCTCCATGCTGAAGGCGCATTTCACCCTTGATGCTTTCGTTTTCTTGCCTTAGAAATTTTCTTTGAAGTCTCCATATAGGCTGCTTGAAGTGGGCGCATTTTGCCTAGGGAGCTTTCATTTGTGCCTTAGAAACTTTTTCAAACACCTCAACTTACCTTGGGCGCATTTGGAGGGTCAAGCTTCCATTTTAAACTTAGAAACTTTTTCAAACTTCTTGCTTCTCATCTTGGGCGCATTTTGACCCATGCACTTCCATTCTTCAACACTTAGAAAATTTTCTAAGACTCATGCTTACCTTGGGCGCATTTGAGAGGGTCAACTTCCAGTTTTCAATCCCTTAGAATTTTTATCACCATCTCTTCAAGACAAGGCGCATTTAGGGGGGTCTCCAGGAATTTGCCATGCCTTAGATATTTTCTTGCTTGATATCCTTGCTTGAGGGCGCATTTAGGGGTGGCTACTTCTATTTCATACTTAGAAAATTTTCAGGCTATCATCCTTGATGTGGGCGCATTTCCACTAGCATGCTTCCATTTTGAGTTGAGGGCGCCTTCTGATGGTGGAGCTTTTGTTTTATACTTAGAATATTTTGACCTCTTTAGCCTGCCTTCACATTCTATTTTTAGTAAGTGTCTGCTATTTTGACCTCCATAGCCCCGTCTGTCATGCATTTTACACCATGTGACCTCCTTTGCTTGGTGGACTCGTTTTCGCCTGTCCTACATGCCAACTTGCTATTTATAGCCACCTACTATTTATAGTAAGCCCTTGACTTTTTGACTTCCACTGCTCCGTTTGACTTGAATTTTTCGCCAAGTGGTCCTCATCACTTGATGAACCTGTTCACACCTGCCCCTCATGTTGACCTGCTATTTATAGCCCTATTCTGGAGACGACTTACTATAAATAGTAAGTGCCCGGATTATGCCCAAATTTTACTAGTAGATTGCCTGAAGGATGCTGATCGCAGTGGGATACCTTCGTTTCTCAAAATTCTGGCCTTTTACCCTACTTTTTAGGCATCGAAGATGGAAACCCTAATTTGACTTGCATGTGGCTCAAATGACCTTAGTTTGACTTGATTTTTGTCGCCTGCTGCTCTGCTCGTGAAACTGAAGTGTCGGGGAGCTGCTGAAGTGAACCTGCTAAAAATAGTAACTGTCCAGAAAGTGGTCAATCGGACGTCGGATGAGTTCGCATGTTACATCGCCCGCAGGATCTCAAAAAACCCAAAAAAACCCAGAAAACTAGTCTACATGCGGGCACTGGCTAAAAATAGTAAGTCCCTAAAACTTGATCTTCTCTGCTTGCATGTCACACTGTTGCGAAGCTCTCGAAAAACCCAGAAGGAATATCCGGACATGCGTTAGAGAACTCTGCATGCAAACCCTAAAAATAGTCTTCGAAGGCTGAACTCTGAAAGTGATCGTCTCAGTTTGCATGTTATATCGTTGCGAAGGTTTCGAGAAACCCAAAAGTAATCTCCGGACATGCAATGAAGAATCATATGTTTGACCCCTGAAAATGGCTCCTAAAGCCTGAACTACTAAAAATAGCAAGTTGTCCAAATCAGCTCAAATTTCATGTGTAGGCCCTTGGAAGTTGCCTGAATGTGTTGAAGTAGTTAGAATCCTGAAATCCTGATGAAAACCTCACAGATTGAACACTTACTAAAAATAGTAAGTTGTCAGAACATGATGAAAATTCAGTGGGAGCCTGCTGGAAGCCTTCTGAAAGCAATGTTAAGCTTAGCTGTCAATTTATCAACTTGATTTAATCTTAATCCAACCTGAAAACCCTAACTTCACAGATTCACTTTAGACTCAGCCAAAATTTCAAATTAGGTCAAATACAGAAACATCCCCAGAAGAACAGAGAAATCAGAGAGAGAGAGAGAGAGAGAGACGCAAAACAAAAGCCAAAAGACCAAAATGGAGCAAAAATTGGGGGTCCCCATTTGAATGGGGCGATGTGTGAAAAAAGTCACAACAGAGACATAGGGCCATAGTTGACTACAATGCCAAAACGGTTAGATGCCTAGATGACCATGGGAACCAAGTTAGAATTCAAGGAATACCCAGGGAGGTAAAAGTTCGGCAAATCTCAGCAATGCAACTTAAAAAAGCTGAGAAGAAAGGATGTAAACTCTTTGCCGTGAAAATTGACGAACTGGACTATGGAAATAAAGAAGCAAACTACCAAAGTCAACAGGAGATAGAGGATGGAGAAATTGCAGAAACTGGAGAATCTGATATCGAAAAGTATCCAGTTTTGAGAGCATATTCTGATGTATTTCCTGAGGAACTACCAGGATTACCACCCAAGAGAGTTTTTGACTTTTCAATTGATATAGTTCCCGGATCGGAACCCATATCCAAGGTACCTTATAGGATGACCACTACGGAACTTATGGAACTAAAGACTCAATTATTTGAATTGTTGTCCAAAGGACTGATAAGACCAAGTGTTTCACCTTGGGGAGCACCTGTAATATTTGTCGAAAAGAAAGATGGAACATTGCGTTTGTGCATCGATTATCGTATGCTTAACAAAGCTACAATTAAGAATAAATATCCGTTGCCACGCATAGATGATCTATTTGACTAGATGAGAGGTGCAACTGTGTTCTCTAAGATAGATTTGAAATATGGATATCACCAATTAAGAGTTAAAGATCAAGATATCTTTAAGACAACATTCCGAACTCGCTATGGACATTACGAGTTTAGTGTTCTACCTTTTGGTTTAACAAATGCACCAGCAGCATTCATGAATCTCATGAATAGTGTATTCAGAGACTATCTTGATAAATTTGTGTTAGTATTTCTAGATGATATCCTAATTTATTCTAGAAATGAGGAAGAGCATTGCAAACACTTAGAATTGGTTTTGCAAAGGTTAAGAGAGCATAAGCTATATGGGAAATTGTCCAAGTGTACTTTCTTCCGAGAAAAGGTACATTATTTGGGGCATGTAATATCAGCAGATGGAATTGCAGTAGATCCTGCAAAAAATGAAGCAATAGTTCAATGGCCTGTACCCAAGAATGTGTCTGAAGTAAGAAGCTTTATGGGATTGACGGGGTATTACAGAAATTTTGTGGCAAACTTCTCTAAAATTGCTTTTTCTATAACTTCTTTGCAAAAGAAGGGAAAAAAATTCGAATGGAATGAGAAGTGTCAAGAAGCATTTGACCTACTCAAGGAGAAACTAACTACCGCACCAATTTTGAAAGTACTTGATCCCGAAGGAAGTTTCATGGTAATCACTGATGCATGTGGAGAAGGGTTAGGAGGAGTGCTAATGCAAGATGGGCAAATAATTGCATATGAGTCAAGGAAGCTGAAACCATATGAAATGAATTATGCTTCGCGTGATTAGAGTTGGCAGTTGTAGTCCATGCTTTGCATATGTGGAGACACTACTTGCTAGGAAAGCCTTTTGAGTTAAAGACTGACCATAATGGATTGAAGTATCCTTTTACTCAGCATAATCTGAATGTCAGGCAAAAGAGATGGTTGGAGCTAATAGCTGATTACGATTTCAACATCAATTATATCAAAGGAAAAGAGAATCGAGTAGCTGATGCACTTAGTCGGAGACATCACATTGCCTCCATAGTAGCAATTCAAACCGATTTCAAGGAGCAAGTGATGTAAAGAAGATGAGTACTATCTTCAAGTTAAGCAAGCACTTATGGAAAATCCTCAAGATTATAAGTACAAAGGTTTTCAATTTGAGCCTAGTGGATTGCTTAGGTACAAAGGAAGAATGTATGTACCCGATGTGAAGGAATTAAGAAATTTGGTGTGGAAGGAAACTCACGAGGCACCTTATTCCGGACATCCAAGAGTGACAAAAATGATGGCTGATATAAAACAATTATACTTCTGGAAGGGAATGAAGGGAGACGCTGCAAGTTATGTAGCAAAGTGCCTTGAATGCCAAAGGGAAAAAGTTGAGCATCATCATCCTGCGGGATTGTTATACACACATGACATACCTGAAAGGAAGTGGCAAGTTATAAGTATGGATTTTGTGCAAGGATTACCTATGTCAAGGAATAGGCATAACGCCATACTAGTAGTGGTGGATAAACTTACAAAGGTAGCACATTTCATACCGGGAAATTTAACTGATGGAGCGCCAATCATAGCAAGGAAGTTTGTGAAAGAAATATTTAGATTGCATAGGATTCCGGAAAAAATTATCTCCGATAGAGATGCAAGAATCACTTCTAGGTTTTGGCAAACCTTATTTGCAGCACTTGGGACTCAATTGAATATAAGTTCAGCATATCATCCAGAGATGGATGGGCAAACAAAAAGGGTAAATCAAGTATTAGAAGACCTACTTCGAGTGTATTATATGGATCAGCAATACAAGTGGGAAGACTATTTACCTTTAGTCGAATTTGCTTATAACAACTCATATCATTCTACTATAAGGATCCTTTTGAAGCCTTGTATGGTCGGAAGTGTCGAACTCCGATAAGTTGGGATAAACTTGAGGATCAAGTAAGTCTTGGACCAGAAATGTTAGCAGAAATGGAGGAGCAAGTGAAAGTTATTAAACAAAGGTTAGCCGAAGCTAACAGTCGACAGAAAAGTTATGCAGATGCCAAGAGAGTTCCCCGTAATTTTGTCATAGGTGACAAAGTACTTCTGGGAGTTAAACCTCATAAGAGTTCCATCAAGTTTGGAAAATCTTCTAAGTTGGCCCCACGTTATGTAGGACCTTTTGAAGTATTAGAGGAAGTAAATCACGTAGCCTACCGAATCGCTTTGCCACCAGCTCTTGCCAAAATGCATAATGTCTTCCATGTGTCCTATCTTAAGAAATATATTCCAGGTGATAGTCATCTGATTGATTGGACTGCCTTACAGGTAAAGGATTCCAGAGTTATAATTCTCGAACCCATAAAAGTGTTGGAAATGCGTAAGCTTCAATTACGTAACTGAGATGTTTCTCAATGCAAAGTTCAATGGGATCAGTACTCAGGCGACTCAGCAACTTGGGAGGATTACGCGGAAATTCAGCAGAAGTTTCTAGACATTCTCAAAGCTTTTGAGAATGGTGAATAAAGTAGATTTAGTTTTATGTTTTGAATAATAACCTTGGGTCATCGAGGACAATGAATCATAAGGGGGGGAGTATGTTACACCTCGAATTGTAAGCTACTACATAATAGTATTGCATAGGGTGGAAAGATTGTAATGTGAACTCAATGCTTGAATAAAATGTGTACCTTGTTGTCAATCTGAGTGTTGTTACATTTAATGATTGTCTCATTTTAATGTACTTCAATTGATGTCATTCTTGGTGTAATTATGCGTATTAAGTTATAGAATTGTTAATATTCTAACTTGTGAAATGTTGTATCTATATTGTTATGTTGTGAGCATTTGACTTCCATGGACGTATGTCAGTGGATGCAGGTATAGGTACCATTCCTCCAGGCGGAGGGGAAATATCACTTGGGAGAGGGGCTTGGTCGGTTAACCGGTAATGTGTACTAACTGAGCATACACACACTTCACTATAGAGTGAGTAACTGAATCAGTTGAGTTAGATAAGTCATCCATAGTCATAGACTGGCATTAGGAGTCGTGTCTTCTTCTGTACCTTTCGTAAGTGATGTTTATCTGTTAACTGTCTCATGGTATTAAGTTCATTACAATGGATCGTATTTGAATGCAAGTAATTAGGCAGGGAATATATATATATATATATATATACACGCATCCATATGTATATACATATCGATACAAGTGTGTGATTGGCAAACGGATATGCTCACACAGTTGCATCAATATGGTATACATACACATACATGTATATCGAAATATATATGGACGTATGTATATGTATATACACCACCTATTACATATAAGATATTAATAATATTATATTATTATTGCATATTACAATCCTGTTGATTTACATCTACACGTATATGTATATATGTATAGATACATATATAGACATATCGAAATAACAAACTGGCTTACGATATGTTTGCAGGATATATATATATATATATATATACATATATATATATATGTGTACATGTAAATATATATATACGTATTAATATTATATAATAAATATACATATTAAAATATAAATAATAAACATAAATATATATATATATATATATATATATATATATATATATATATTATTTTATAAATGGAAATCAATGTTTATTCATTTCTCATCACATATTTGGAAATTGAATGTTTCCTAAGTATAACGAAAAATCGACTTCTCCTATTTTCATCATGGAATAAATTGAAAGAGAGTAAGGACTTCACTAAAGTTTAAAAGAAATATTCGATTCATAACTATTGACTTAATAAAGTCAGATTTGAAATATTTGAAGTTTTTACCGTGAAAAGGAAAAATGGCGGAGGAAGAGGAATTTGCGCGACTGTGAAGTGCGCTTCGCCTAGGTGAAAGAATCAACTTTGTTATAAAACAGGGGCGACGTAGCTCAAGAGGGTATAGCTGTTGTAAATTTAACCAAGACTTTCTCTCAGCAAGATGAATCACCTTTTTGTTGGCGCCATCTTTGGGGAATTACTTGTAAGTGGCGATTTTTGATAAAAAGTTGAACAATTCTTGTTTTGCTGGCTTAAAGGTAAGTCAAATCACTTCCTAAAGTGTTGAGTGAGGGCTTGGAAAACCACCAAGTGCCTTTGAATAAGTCTGGCTGTGTGTTGGCAATTCTCATGCATTCCCATAAGGAAATGCGTTGCATTTCATGACTCTATATAAAGGCTTTCAACTGCTGCGAATTATCACTCATTCATATTGATTCTTACTCATCCTCATTCTGATTCATGTTCATTCTTTTTTTCATTTTGAGCATCCTTATACATACTCTCTAGTTGTAGGAAGCCATTGTTGTGAGAAGTGAATTGTTGTAGGAAGCCATTGTTGTGAGAAATGAATTGTTGTAGGAAGCCATTGTTGTGAGAAGTGAATTACTGTGAGAAGCCATTGCTGTGAGAAGTGAATTGTTGTAGGAAGCCATTGCTGTGAGAAGTGAATTGTTGTAGGAAGCCATAGTTGTGAGAAGTGAATTACTATGAGAATCCATTATCTGTGAGAGGCCATTGTTTGTGTGAGAGCAATTTCTGGAAAGAGTATTTTACTGTGAGAAAGAATAGAGAACCTCTGTAATCTGGATTACTGCAAGAAAGACCATCATCACCTGTGGAAAGCTTAATCCAGCCATGATTACATTATTCTCATTTCATCTTTAATTTTTATGAAGTCATGCTAGATCAATGAAGTACTATTCTTCTCTTTATATCTTCAAACTTTGAGAAGTCATGTTAGACAAACGAAATACGATACTATTGTACGATGCTTGCATTTTGAATGTCCAAAAGTTGCATGAAGTAAATAAGGTATAGGTAATGCATGATTGTATTAAAAAGTAAAAATCCATCTCAAAGGTAGACAATGCATTTAGTTCTATTTGCTTTACTTGTATGATCTTTGTATAAAGGAGAGTATTCATTATCTAGATATTACTACTAGGATTGTGATGAGAGCTTGATTCAAGTACATTATAGCCAACTAAGTTATTAGTTTAACTCAGTAAGCTAGCTACACTCCTAGGAAATGTTCATTCCCATATAGGAGAGAGTATTGGCAGTACTTGCGATGCAGATTCATCCCAATAGGTTAACCTGATGTAGGATGCCTTTGGTACGGATTACCATGATAGGACAAAAGACCTACGCGTAGTGTAAGATAGCCCTAAGTCAAATCAACCCTGAATAGTGTATGTGGCAGTTGATCGTCAGTAGAGATATTGATTAAAACACTTTGGCCAAAGTAGTGTAAATGAAAAACGTCCTCTTGATTGAGAGATGAATACACTGTCATGTCCACCGTGATCCCGTATTGCATACTAGATGTAATGTCCCCTTCTCAAACCTGATCTTTCCAGTGACCGTTGGCCTTTTTCTGGAAACCCGAAGGCTAGTCGGAAGGTAAAATTAGGGTTTCCTATTTTTAAGGATGTCTTTGCTCAGAATTGATGGATTCAATGGCGGATTCTTTCTGGGTTTTCAGAGAGCTTCGCAATGGTATGTTTGTCTTGGCATTTTGAGCATCTCTAGGAATTTACTATTTTTAGTAAATTCTATTTTTGGCAGTTTTTCAGTTGGGTTCAGCATGGTTGACTTCCTACTTCAGTTTGGTTAGTTGACTTGGTCATTATTGGCTTCAAGGCACAATTGGAGAGATAAGTTGATATATTTAATTAAAAAGTCACGTTTTAATATTATATTCGAACGTTGACCCCTTGGCCTAGTCTATTGACTTTATGTTGTTTTGAAAAGTGGTCTTTTTGAGGGTGGGGCCTCATTAAAGATTATTTTATATTTTATATTTTACCCAAAGTCCAAACAAGCTATAAAGTGGACGCATTTATTAAAGTATTGATTTTAATTAAAAGTCAATATTGAGCTTGAGGAATTGGACGCCATCTTTGAAAGAGATTAAGGTTTCTGTCTTGAAGAGGAGTTTAGGGTTTTGAGAAGTCAATGAGAAAATTATAAAAGGAAGGCTTTGATCATCATTTGGGATCTTTTGTCTACAGTATTGTTATGTTGCCGGTTTGGCTCTGGGTTTGCTTCGAGGAATGAAGGCCTCCTAGCACGGGCATCGTTTCTTGTTTGCAAGACAACAACTAGTGGTGATTCAATCTAGTTTATGAGTTCTTCTTGGATATTGTGCATTGTAACCTGCATTATAGATCAGTAGTTTCTGGTTTTGCATATTAGTGGATTCCTAGATATTGCATTGTTTGCTTTAGCTGATTCATATTTTTAATCATAAGTCAAAAAACATCAAAAACATTGTTCTGGGTATTAGCCCATTTCCATTTCTAGGCATAGGCGTCATCTTTCACCAATTTGCAGAATTTTTAGAGCTTGCTGTGATTTTCTAGAGCAGATCGCCCTTTTCATGAAGCCGTACCATTCAGCTTGTGCATTGGGATCTGTGCATAATTAACTCGAGCCTTTAAGATCTGTTTTTTGTGTTCTATCCTAGGCGTCTTATCTATTAGAGCATATTGCATTTTGTTTCAAGTTAATTGGATGAGATACGAGTGAGATATGAGCATATGAATGAATTCCATAACTGCTGGTTCTTAGTTCAAAGTGCAGATTTGTAAAGAAAAACATAATTTGTATTGTTGATCATTGAAGGTTTATTGTCTTGGCACTTCTAACCAAGCTAAGGAGAATTATTATGATGAAGTGTTAGTCTATCAAATTCCTAAGTTATTGGCAGGCGAATGATCATTATTTTTGTAAGCTGGCAGTAGTACTGGCAGTAATTATCAAGCTTGTTCAATTCTGTTGTAAGGCTCACTTTCATTTGAAGTTACTTGTAATAGTTACATCTCCGCCCTATGGTAGCTACTTTCCCATTCTGGGTTAGCAAGCACATTCTGGGTGTTGAGTATTTTCAGCTTCAGCATTTCTTTTCAAGCGTTGTTATTTGTAATCACTCCGCCATATGGTCGCCCCTCACTCCATTCTGGATTGGGTAGCACATACTTGGTGTCGAGTTCCCTTTTCAGCACTTAGAGTAGAAGATCCTTTGACCATATGCTCGCCATCATCGGCGCCATTCTTGGTTAGAGTTACAGCATAAGCAATTTGTTTTAGATCCTCTGACCAATGCTCACACCTTGCCCACATCGGGATCTTGGTGTACATTCTGGTTAGAGTTGTTTCAGCACGTTTTGGTTTATCTTCTAACCTTAACGGGTGCATTGATTGTAATTTGAATTTGAAGAAATGGAAAAAATTGGCTCAGAATATTTCAGTGGTATTAGAGCCAAGATCTTGCCATCCTGTGATCAATCTGTCTATGAGTGACAGAGAAAAGAGGTACATTGCAAGGGAAGACAAAAAGGTTGGAAAACAGTTCCAGCCCTATCAGGCTCCAGAAGGTCAAACAGCTTCAGAAGTCTTGAGGGCTCATTGGGAGTCTTCTCAGGAAACAGACATGGCAGAAGGTGAAAGGTCAGTTGGGGGTAACGAGAGGGTTACCAGCACCAGAGATGATAGTGGAAAGGGTAGAGAAAGATCCATCAGTCCAGGACAGAGATTTGAAAGGAAGATGGATGCCTTAATGGATATGGTTTCGCTCATGATGGGGAAAGTGGGCCAGAACACCATTCCACAGAACAACACTGGGCATAGAGGAGAGCACAGTGCTTCCAACCAGCATGATGGACATGCTACTCATCATACTTCAAACAACACTTATGTCTCAGCTAGGCCATTCAAACCCACCTTTCTGGCACCTGTTAACACTCAGCCAGATCCTGAAGAGAATGCTTCATTCGTGGAGCAGTTGAGACTTGGCCATGCAGAGTATGATTCTCTCCCTGGCGACATCAAGATGGATATGTCCTACAATGACTTTATGGATCATAAAAGGAAAAACAAAGGAAAAGGGAGACACTATGATCAAAGAAGACCATCAACTCAAGGAGATTTGTACCAAGCTCTTAACAAGGTTACACTTCCACACTTTGACGGGAGTGATTCCAGTTCAGCTCGAGCTTGGATACAGAAGCTGGATAACTATCTAGCTCTCAGACCTATGGCAGAAGAAGAGGCGATCAAGTTCGCTACACCTTGATGGGGTGGCGCACGAGTGGTGGTACCATGGCCTAGTTACTCTGGGTCATCGGTCTATCACAACTTATGACGAGTTCACCACTAGACTCATCGAGAGGTTTGAAAAGAAGGATCCTGAAATTCATTTCAGAGAACTTGCACAATTGAGACAGTATGGCACAGTTGATGCCTACATTGCCGAGTTTCAAAGACTCTCAGTCATGGTGACTGGAATCACGGAGAGGAGATTGGTGATTCTTTTCAGTGAAGGTTTGACAGAACCACTTAAAGGTTGGATTAAAGCCTTTGATCCACCAACCCTGCAAGAGGCCATGAAGAAGGCAAGAAACATGGAGTGGGCTGCTCCTAAGGCAAAATTTCAGTCAAATTCCCCCTTTCAGAAAAGGGATAAAGGGAAAAGACCTCAGCATAGACCTCCTTTGAGACCTCAGCACAAGGAGTTCAAACATCACAATCCCCATGTCACCAGGTTGGATCCTGAAACCCTGAATGAACTCAGAAGAAAAGGGTTGTGTTTCCGGTGTAGGGAAAAATGGTCTCAAGATCATGTTTGCCCTAAAGGGGTTAAATTCAATCAGATAGAGTACTATTCTGCTGGTGAAAGTAGTTCTGATTTTTTAGACCAGCAATCTGATTTTGAAGAAAGTGAAGTAGAAAAAGCTCCAGAAGAGTCCGAAAATGAGAAGGAAAGTGGAGGAGTATTGGCTCAACTTTCGAGCTTTCAAAGAAACGAATCCTTCAAGGTTCGAGGGATGGTCAAAGGGCAGCGAATCGTTGCTTTGATCGACACTGGAGCAACACATAACTTTATTGATGAAGTTGTGGTAGCAAAGAAGGGGCTGCAAACAGAGGAGTTTGAAGGTTTCAAGGTCATGGTTGCCGATGGATTCCATATTTCTTGCACCAAGAAAATCTCGAACATGACCATGCAATTGGGGAACTACGAAGTCAAGGATGACTTCTATGTAGTCCACATTGGAGATACTGATGCCGTTCTAGGCATTCAATGGCTGCGTTCTCTTGGAGATATCTCTTTGAATCTGCAGACTATGGAGCTCAAGTTTCAATCCGATGGGAACAAGATAGTTCTAAGAGGAATGTCCAATGGGGGCCCTCGGGTTGTGTCATTCAAAAGAATGGCAAGGCTGATCCGTCACGATCAAGCTGAGTGGGTTGCAGAGTGCATGATCCTTCCTGCTAGTCCGGTTGAGACTAAAAGAGACCAACCTCCTGATGTTCAGTCTCTACTCACGAAGAAAAGCAAATTCTTTGCAGATTTGCCTCCTGGACCACCACCTGAACGGGGTTCAGAACATATCATAGAGCTCAAGGAGGGAGCTAAGCCGGTAATTACAACTCCCTATCAGTACCCAAAGAGGCAAAAGGATGAGATTGAGAAGAATATTCAAGAACTCTTGGAGATGGGTTTCATTCGCCCTAGCAAGAGCCCCTTTGCATCTGCAGTGGTTCTTGTGAAGAAGAAAGATGGTACCATGCGCATGTGTGTGGACTATCGTGCTTTGAATCAAAGCACCATCAAAAACAGATACCCCATTCCCAAGATAGATGAGCTCATTGATGAGCTACATGGGGCCAAGTTCTTCTCGAAGATCGATTTGAGGTCGGGTTACCATCAGATTCGAATGAGAGGATCCGATGTGGAGAAGACAGCTTTCAGATGTCACTATGGCCATTTCGAATTTTTAGTCATGCCATTTGGGTTGACTAACGCTCCGGCTACCTTTCAGTCTTGCATGAACCGAGTTTTTCAGAATCAGTTAAGGAGGTTTGTGTTGATATTTTTTGATGACATTTTGATCTACAGCAAGACTTGGGAAGATCATCTCAAGCACTTGGAGGAAGTGCTTAGTATCCTGGAATCTGAGAGTTTGTTCGCAAAAGCATCCAAATGTGAATTTGGAATGGAGGAATTACTGTACCTTGGCCATATAATCAGTGCTGAGGGAGTGAAGGTGGATCCTGAAAAGATTAAAGCAGTAGTTGATTGGCCACCTCCTGAGAACCTAACTCAGTTGAAAGGTTTTCTGGGTCTTTGTGGATTTTACCGGAGATTCGTAAAAGGATATTCACAGAATGCTGCCCCTCTTACTGATCTCACCAAAAAGGGGGCTTTCTGTTGGTCAAAAAAGGCCCAAATTGTTTTTGACAAGTTTAAGAAAATCATGAGTTCGTGTCCGGTTCTGGCTATTCCGGATTTCTCCAAGCCATTCGAACTGCAATGTGATGCATCCGGTGAAGGAGTTGGGGCTGTCCTGATGCAAGACAAACATCCTATTGTGTTTGAAAGCAGGAAACTGAGGGGTGTTGAAAGAACATACTCAATTTATGAAAAGGAAATGCTTGCCATTATGCATGCATTAGCCAAGTTCAGGCAGTACTTGGTGGGAAACAAGTTCGTGGTCAAGACTGATCACAATAGCCTCAAACATTTTATGCATCAGAAGGACCTGAACGAGAGGCAACATAAGTGGGTGAGTAAGCTTCAAGCTTACGACTTTGACATTGAATATGTCAAAGGGAAAAATAATATTGTGGCAGATGCTCTATTCAGGAGACCCCATCTTAGCTCATTGTGTGAGCTTACTAGAGATTGGAGAAACATGTTGCTTGCTGATTATGCCAAAAATCAGTTTGCAACCAGCATTATTGAGGGTACTTTTCAGGATGAAAGGTACAAGGTGATTGAGGGATTGATACACTATAAGGGAAGAATCTTTCTGGTGGCTGATTCTAAGCTTAAGAAGAAGATTCTTTTGACATTTCATGATATTCCAGTTGCTGGTCACCAAGGATTTTTCAAGACATATAGGCAAATCCGAGAAAGGTTTTCTTGGAAAGGATTGAAAGGAGAAGTACAACACTACATTCAGGAGTGTCTTGTTTGTCAAGTGAATAAGAATGAGCATACACTACCAGCCGGTTTGCTGCAACCACTCCCTATTCCCAATCAAAAATGGGAAAGCATCTCGATGGATTTCATCACAGGGTTGCCCAAGGCCCAAGGGAAGGATTGTATTTATGTGGTAGTGGATAGGTTAACCAAATTTGCTCATTTCTTCGCCATTACCAGCTCTTTTACAGCGGCACAAGTTGCAGATCTGTTTTTTCGTGAAGTGTTTAGGCTGCATGGATTGCCAAAAAACATTGTGAGTGATAGGGATAGCAAGTTCCTAAGTACTTTTTGGCAAGAGGTCTTCAGAATGAGTGGTACTGTGCTCACTCCAAGCACTAGTTACCACCCCCAAACAGATGGACAAACTGAAGTAGTGAACAAGTGGTTGGAAGACTACTTAAGAAACTATGTGTTAAGAGCAGCAAAGAGCATGGGTCAAGTGGCTGCATATAGGCGAGTACTGCTACAATTCTTCTTTTCATATGTCGATTAAGATGTCTCCTTTCTTGGCTCTTTATGGGTATGAAGCACCTAGCTTTGTTGATTTGGTGTTTGGTGACAGCAAAGCACCCCAAGCCAAGGATTTGTTGCAGCAAAGTCAAGACATCATGAAATCCTTGAAGGATAATCTGCAGATTGCACAGAATCAGCAGAAGTTGTATGCTGATCAGAGGCGTGTTGAGCGTTCTTTCGAGGTTGGGGATATGGTTTATCTCCGATTACAGCCTTACAGACAGTCTACTCTCAAGAAGAGTGGAGCTGAGAAGCTCAAACCTCGTTTCTATGGGCCATTCAAGGTCATCAGAAAAGTTGGGGCAGTAGCTTATGAGTTAGAGCTACCTTCTGATAGCAGAGTGTATAATGTCTTCCATGTGTCTCGCCTCAAGAAGGCACTTGGACATAATGTGGTTGCTTCATCACAGTTGCTACCTTTGGATGAAGAGGGACAGTTGGTTCTAATTCCAGAGGAGATACTTGATTTCAGAGAACGTTCTTTGAGGAAAAGAACGATCAGAGAATACTTGGTGAAGTGGAAGAACCTGCCTAGGGAGGATGCGACTTGGGAAAGTGATGAGATTTTGCAGCATCCTGGTTTGCGATTGCTTGAAGACAAGCAATCTTGGGGAGGGCAGACTATAATGTCCCCTTCTCAAACCTGATCTTTCCAGTGACCGTTGGCCTTTTTCTGGAAACCCGAAGGCTAGTCGGAAGGTAAAATTAGGGTTTCCTATTTTTAAGGATGTCTTTGCTCGGAGCTGGTGGGTTCAATGGCGGATTCTTTCTGGGTTTTCAGAGAGCTTCGCAGTGGTATGTTCGTCTCGGCATTCTGAGCTTCTTCAGGAATTTACTATTTTTAGTAAATTCTATTTCTGGCAGTTTTTCAGTTGGGTTCAGCATGGTTGACTTCCTCCTTCAGTTTGGTCAGTTGACTTGGTCATTATTGGCTTCAAGGCACAGTTGGAGAGATAAGTTGATATATTTAATTAAAAAGTCACGTTTTAATATTATATTCGAACGTTGACCCCTTGGCCTAGTCTATTGACTTTATGTTGTTTTGAAAAGTGGTCTTTTTGAGAGTGGCGCCTCATTAAAGATTATTTTATATTTTATATTTTACCCAAAGTCCAAACAAGCTATAAAGTGGACGCATTTATTAAAGTATTGATTTTAATTAAAAGTCAATATTGAGCTTGAGGAATTGGACGCCATCTTTGAAAGAGATTAGGGTTTCTGTCTTGAAGAGGAGTTTAGGGTTTTGAGAAGTCAATGAGAAAATTATAAAAGGAAGGCTTTGATCATCATTTGGGATCTTTTGTCTACAGTATTGTTATGCTGCCGGTTTGGCTCTGGGTTTGCTTCGAGGAATGAAGGCCTCCTAGCACGGGCATCGCTTCTTGTTTGCAAGACAACAACTAGTGGTGATTCAATCTAGTTTATGAGTTCTTCTTGGATATTGTGCATTGTAACCTGCATTATAGATCAGTAGTTTCTGGTTTTGCATATTAGTGGATTCCTAGATATTGCATTGTTTGCTTTAGCTGATTCATATTTTTAATCATAAGTCAAAAAACATCAAAACATTGTTCTGGGTATTAGCCCATTTCCATTTCTAGGCATAGGCGTCATCTTTCACCAATTTGCAGAATTTTTAGAGCTTGCTGTGATTTTCTAGAGCAGATCGCCCTTTTCATGAAGCCGTACCATTCAGCTTGTGCATTGGGATCTGTGCATAATTAACTCGAGCCTTTAAGATCTGTTTTTTGTGTTCTATCCTAGGCGTCTTATCTATTAGAGCATATTGCATTTTGTTTCAAATTAATTGGATGAGATACGAGTGAGATATGAGCATATGAATGAATTCCATAACTGCTGGTTCTTAGTTCAAAGTGCAGATTTGTAAAGAAAAACATAATTTGTATTGTTGATCATTGAAGGTTTATTGTCTTGGCACTTCTAACCAAGCTAAGGAGAATTATTATGATGAAGTGTTAGTCTATCAAATTCCTAAGTTATTGGCAGGCGAATGATCATTATTTCTGTAAGCTGGCAGTAGTACTGGCAGTAATTATCAAGCTTGTTCAATTCTGTTGTAAGGCTCACTTTCAATTGAAGTTACTTGTAATAGTTACATCTCCGCCCTATGGTAGCTACTTTCCCATTCTGGGTTAGCAAG
Source organism: Sequoiadendron giganteum (assembly GCA_007115665.2). Taxonomy (NCBI): domain Eukaryota; kingdom Viridiplantae; phylum Streptophyta; class Pinopsida; order Cupressales; family Cupressaceae; genus Sequoiadendron; species Sequoiadendron giganteum. The sequence continues at coordinate 320,620,127 of CM021107.1, read as the reverse complement.
CACATTCTGGGTGTTGAGTATTTTCAGCTTCAGCATTTCTTTTCAAGCGTTGTTATTTGTGATCACTCTGCCATATGGTCGCCCCTCACTCCATTCTGGATTGGGTAGCACATACTTGGTGTCGAGTTCCCTTTTCAGCACTTAGAGTAGAAGATCCTCTGACCATATGCTCGCCATCATTGGCGCCATTCTTGGTTAGAGTTACAAAATAAGCAATTTGTTTTAGATCCTCTAACCAATGCTCACACCTTGCCCACATTGGGATCTTGGTGTACATTCTGGTTAGAGTTGCTTCAACACGTTTTGGTTTATCTTCTAACCTTAACGGGTGCATTGATTGTAATTTGAATTTGAAAAAACGGAAAAAATTGGCTCGAAATATTTCACTAGATCAAGAGTTTACCGGATGTACAGGTTCTAGCTATGTAAAACACACCACTATACTCAGTTAGTTTATAGTATCGGTTACCCAACCAATCTCTTCGTTGAAGGGAGGGTCATCTATCGAATGGTAGATGTGTGGGGGACCGCATTATAAGTCCATGGTTGGCGGAAAAGCGCCCAAGTGATGTTTCTCCTCCTTACCAGGCTACTGAGGCACCAAGATTTGAAAGGCGGATTCCTGGACCTTCTTACCACTATTAGTTCAAAAGCTCAAATGAGCTATGTATGTGCACATATGTATATTTTCTCTTATGTTCATTTGAAAAGGAAAAGTTTCGTTATTTGAAATATGTTGTCTTGTTCATTTGAAAGGTAAAAGATTTCATTTTATTAGCTAGCATGTATCTTATTTATTGTTAATGAAAAAGAAAGAAATATTTCAGTACTTTCTTATATGCATGTTATCTATGTTAAAAGTTGTAGATTAAGAAAAAAAAAAAATTACGTAAGAATCGGGTTGTTACAATTTTACTCCTCCTAGGCATCTGCCTTATCCAACCTTCAAATGTGATTTTGTTGCTTTAAAAACAACTTGAAGTGAATGAACTAGGCGCCAAGGTACACTTTTATGACCCCTCTGCCCCTCAATATAAAGTTATAAAATAAGTTTATTAAAATCATTTTAAGAGAAAAAAACAAATATTTAAACAATCTAACCTTAGCAACCCTATGCCAATTGAAATGATACTGTTGAAAGTAGCTCGACCTGGACCAGCTTTCCATTAATAGACTTACTATTTTTAGTAAGCACTAAAAATAGCAAATACTCTGAAAACACAAACTGGTGAGGAAACTGATATTGAACCCGACTTACTGTAAGTAGTAAGTATTGAATTGACCCTCTGCTAAAAATAGAAAGTCCACCAAAAAACTCTAAAAACCCTCAAAAAGGACTAGAATTGAGTTTCCTTACCAATTCCGTTTAGCGTACAGGAACTCTGAAATAGGCTAAAGGATAAACACCACTTAGACGCTAGGAGGGGACATTACAAAATGGGTGTTGGAATGTGAGACAATCTAGATGTATCATATGTTACCATTCTCTATAACACCTTACTAAGCTACCCTTTTCAAAGGCAAAAGATGATGAAGTTTATGAAAGGACAACCTAAGGTTGGGAGCATAATCAGTGGAAATATTCAAAGAAAATAAAAGTTGTAAGGCCTTATGTAATGTCCCCGTTTTGGAGGCAGAGTAATTTAATTAATTTAATTAATTAATTTGTCCAAATTAATGATATTTCTTAAGGATAGCTTAATTGATTGTTTTAATTAAAGTATTAAGTTAATTATTTATAAAGCTATCAAATAAATAAAAATTAAAAGGTAACTTTATATTTAATTAATTTAATTAAAGTGACTTAAATAAATATTAAATCATAAAAAGTCACTTAAGTGAAATAATATTATATTTTTCTAGAAGTTTTTTTTGAGGCCGACCTCTTTGGTGAAAAAGAATAAATAAGGGAGGCCAGTCATTGTTTCACCATCCAGATTTGATGTTGTCTTTGTTGTGGTATGCTTGTGGAGTCTAGGGTTTCTGCAATGAATCAATTTGTCTTTGGGAATGATAACTCCCATTGATAGCATAACTGAGGGAGTGAAATATCTCTTGAAGGGTTGCATTTTGGAGGTGATATTTCAGTCATCTCAATTGGAGCAAAATTTGTGGCCATTGGCCAATTTTGGTATAAATTGGTTTGGAGTTTCAGTTGGAAAATAATTGGAGAAGCTAGGGCTTCCTTTGATCTTAGCTTGGAGCTGGAGACCTCATTTTATAATCTGATATTAGTCTGATATTATTACAGTCATCATGGCCAGCTTATAGGTGGTTCGACTTGGCACCAAGGAGCATCATATTCATTCAATTTTGCATAGGACGGTTTGGAGATCATTGCTATATTCTGCTTGGCATCGATTCTTCTTCATCATCTTGGTTTGGAAGGCAGATTTAACAGGTGGCAGTTCTGATCATAAAAAATCAGTCATAGGGAAGACACCTTTGGAGGCATCGATTCACTTGTGGAGCCCTCTCTTTGCATCGATTTCCTTCATGGCTTGGTGTGCCCTCTTCCTTGGAGCATGGCAATGAATTTTGGGGCTTGAGGCAGCTGGTATATGTTGCACATTATTTTTATTTTTATATCAGACCAGAACAGGGGTGATTTTGAAAAAAGCTTGATTTTGACACATTGAAGCAGCTTTTCGATTGGGAGTTGATTGCTATTTCATCAAGCCTCAAGGGCACCACATTTCTACCAGGTTCCTTGTGATCTGAATGCATTTTCATGATCATATAGATGCATTTTCCTTGTGATCTGAATGCATTTTCATGATCATATAGATGCATTTTAGATGGCATGCTGTAGGTATATATATTGTGTATCAGATCTGATTGTAAAGGTGCAGCGGATATAAATGCCAAGAGTCTTGGCCATATTTCATGAGCATTGTATTAGACATTTCATGGCAATTAGAAGATAAAATTTTCTGGTTACTTGTAGTTGTCATTGAACAATTCTATATCATTTGTAATCAGCTTAGTAGTTTGCATACCAACTGTTTGCTAAAATACCAGTTGGCTGTAGGTGCATTTTTAGAGGTGGAAATCATATATGAGCATTATAAATGATCATAATGTCATTGATGCATTTAAACTATAGCTTGAGCATTGAAGCATTGAATTATAAGCATTTGGAACACTTTGAAAATCATTTTCAAGCACATAATCAGACTGATAACTCAGACCAGCGAGCTGGAAGTTTGCATGTGAAGTGTTTGACGATATTCCTTGAAGGTTAGAGCGGCAATTTTATATCAGAACTTGCAAGGGATATTACACCTTATGGTACTAGCATGGTGACCTACTTGTCAAGGAGATGTAATAGAATGAATCTTCCAAAGAGAAGAAATATACTCATGCATGAATGAATAGAGTGGATCAACATATCCCAAAATGAAAATGTAATGAGGATATCTCTACTAACTACTGGCTAAATCATATTATGATCAAATTTTGTAGAGACTTCCAATTAGTCACAAAGTACTCTCTAGACAAATAAACTTTGTAACAAATTGTACCTAGATGATACTTTTAAGGGTGGAGTGCTTAAACTAGTTTAATAGCCCAAAGAAATAGAGGGGTCAGCACTCATGATAAGGAATCAAGATAATGTCTTAAAATGTCAACATCCTTAAAAAAGTTAGAATTAATGTACATAAGCATCCAAAATAAATCTATGCCATAAAATAAACACTATATTATAACTATGAACACAATTATGTAACTCTCACCAAGTTTGGTTGGATGTGATATTTTTTCATTGTTTCAAAGATCAAAAAAGCCTTTTCAGGACTTTTATTCTTCACACATGCCTACAATCAAACAAAAAGCATGTAAGAGTTTTTCCAATTGATATTTATATTCAAGAAGCAAATTTAAATATAAGTCTCTTACTTTTAGTTTCGGATGAATCTCTTAAATGAGTCAAATTATGTCCCACAAAGCCAATTTGTCATACAAAACAATGCAATAAATAAATTTAATCCACTTTTAGTGTCATAGAAAAGATTCACATGTTTGTATCATAATTTTGTCTTTTAACAATCACCAAAAAATTATAAAAAGCTGATTTTGGACAAGGTTGTGTACAATAATTATTCATGTGGTTATTGTCATATCAGCAATAATTAAATTGCAAATTGTGCCATGCATATTGATAGTTATTATCCCCTTGTGGAAAGATCCCACTTGAGGCCTAATTCGGACTACAAATGTAATTACCAGATAGTTTTTTCCGAGCTCTCACTTGAATGATTATATGCAAGGCATGTCATCCAACAACTTTAGGCTTTTTACGAAAACAAAAATTAAAAGACAATATTCCTGAGCTGCAACAGTCACCTCTTTTACCTCTCTGTTGTCTACTAATGATGCAGAAATATACAAGCTTACCAGCAATCCTACACAATAAAAAATATTCTTCTAACAATTTTGATTCTCTCTTCTGATTTTTAATGTGTTGCAGGTCCTGTTGTCTTCTTTTGCTTGTCTGTGAGAATTTTCTCCTTCCTGGCTGTCATCTTTCACATTCCAAGATATTTCTGCTTTTATCCGAATTTCAATTTTTTTTTGCTAAATCCTTCGAGTGTCTGGCTGGTGATTTATCCTATTTGGGTAGGCAGTCTATTATTACTTGAATAGTCATCCTGTTCATTCATAAAAAATTGTAGCAAGTGCAAAAGAATTACCAAAATGGAGACTATTCTTAGTGAGGCAGCTGATTATGGGTGGCACTTATACCTCAAATTGTTGGTGACAACAGTTTCAATTTGTAATGACCCGAGGTTCAGATCAAACGATTTTTCGATTTATGATTTATCCTTTATTGGATTGACACAAGTTGTCATCCAATATTGTTCAGATGAACTAAGTTCCAAGTTACAATAAAAATAAATGATCTTATTGCATATAACTTATAATGAAATCGATCATAGTTTGATAATGAATAAATAAATGTGATAGCTGTTATGATTGGTAACTCTAAAATCATGCCTTTAAATATACAAGAGGTTTAGACCTCCATTAGTTCGCTGTTTCTGATTCTTGTTTTCATATTCATGTGAATTTAGATATAGGTGGTGCATCTGAATATTGTCTCATTACTCATGCAACCATGATGATCTTGGGCTCTTCTAAGAACTGCAGATCTGCTGTATTACATATATATTTTACTCAGAAATGTTCCATACTAATTCCATATCCTCCAAACATACCTTAAATTCATTTTATATCCTTATGCCTTTGCATGGAAGGGTGCAACTTTCTGGAAGGAGGTAATTGTCCAAAAAGAAGCGTCTCTTAATCATAACCCTTAATCGATGTCCTTTCATGCATGTTTTGTTCATCATTAATTCAATGATTTATTATTATATTATTGTTGCCTTTTGATAGTAATAACCCTCGATGAAGCTATGGTTTATTTACTCTCAAACTCCATTATAGGTGATTACTCAATAAGTCGATCAGAACTATCATATTGTCTTCTCTTAAAGTGGTCACAACCTTCATAGGTTTAGTTGTCTTCATATCATACTTTATTATCGTGATCGTTGTCTTCCTTAATTCACCAATTCTCAATCTTTACCTCCATATTATAATCTTAATCGCTCCTCATTGCTACCTTAAATAAATTTGCTGACTCTTATAATTCAGAATGATAGAGAGAATATCAGCTTCCGCCTTTTCCAATATGAGACCTCCGATGCTTGCACAAGTAGCAATAATCCATCCACTTATGATGCGGCTTATATAAGGTGGCTCAACTATTATCGACCCTTCCAATTAAATAGACCCCGATATGTTATGTGAGTCTTGTTGATCGCTGCCCAATCCATGTCAGGATGTCACGACAATTACAATGGATACAAGAGTTTGATAGCATCTAACGATGCTTTGACCTAATCTAGTTCCACGTAATCACCAAGTTGGAACTTATACTAGTTTCCTTATATGGTTGTGATACCTTCATGGACACGATTTCTTACTATGGTGATTCTTTATAATTCCCGACACTATTACCACGTCCTCCTGTCCAGCTAGTGTATTCTTCTTACAAGCTTACAAGAATCCTTGTCACCAATAGAATCATGCTATTACATACTTTGTTTATTTTAATTAGTCGCTGCCTTCACTTATTTAATTAATCATTGACCATTTCCACCATCTTTTCTCATATATGGTGGCTTAGGCGAATCGGGTAGGCAGGCAAGCAACTCTCCATAATGGGTAATCTGAGTTCGACTTTCCCATGATGTCACATGTTATTCATATAGAGGAATAATCATCAATATCGTCCTAAGTCTTCAATCATGATTGATACTGTTGTGCAAAACATTTGATTGACCAATATCCAATCTGAATCACCTATACGATATTGATCAGATGCAATCGATCAATAATGACTTCTTAAAGTGCAAATCAAACTCCTAGGAATTGGGACATTACACAATTTTTTCTACTTCTAATATCATATGCCCACAACTTCTTTTAAAGCTTTACCTATTTTTAGCTGTTCTGTGGCAACCTCCAACTGGCATGAGGATCATGGGAGGTGTTGAGCAAAGAATTGATAATTATTATTTTAATATGGAACACAACTAGAAATGAATATGGATAGTGAATGTACATGTTGATATACTCCTAGTTTAGCAAGCACAATTTCATTGGGGAAAGGATAGGAAGTCTGCCAATATGGGAAATATAGTTACCAAGAAATAGAAAAGAAGGTTGTTGCTAGATAGTGAAGAAGAAAATGATTGAGGAGATATGGTAGAGATTTCTGGGTATGATGAGCAATTCGAGTAGAATGTTTTCAGTTATTTTCGTATGCTGTAGCTGAAGTTCATTTTCTAGTATGAGCCTAGTAAATATCTTTAAAAATATTTAGCTAGAAAGCCAGTAGATTTGAAAATATTTAGCTGTAGACTGTGATTGACAACCTCAGTGAAAGGTAGTAATAGTTGCTACAGGTCTGATTTCAATTGAGAAATGTGTTTCTGGTCTATGAACCACTGCTGCAAGTCAAAATAGTTCCCTAACATCAACCATGAACCACTCTGCACAACAAATTATACCAAAGTTGCATGGACATGGATACGGATATAAATACGGATACGGTATCGGATACGGATATAGCCGTTTTTTAAGACCCCCAATGTGGATACGGCTGGATACGACTTTCATAAAAAACACATACACATATATTTTCTAAGTTATGAGAGGAGATTTTCATTACTTTATAAGCAAATAAGTAAATATAAATTAAAATAATATTAAAATTTAAATATTAATAATTGAGTAAAGAATAAACTATTAATTATATATTTATAAATATTTTATATATTTGAAGAATAATTTGGTTTTTTTTTAAATCTCTAATGTTTAAACAACATAATATAAATATAGAATTATAAACAATTTTTTTAAAATCTATAAAAATTAAAATGCCAAAAAATAGTAGAGTTGCCTTGGAAGAAGACCTAGAAAAATGGGTTACTGAAATAGAAAAATGGGTCGCTTGTCTTTCTCATTTGGTTTAGGTTTTGTTTATACGAAACAAAAAAGAAAATTGCAGGATTGAAGTTTTTTAAGATTAAGTTTAGGAAAATTCACGTTAGATTTTTTGAAAATCAAATCACATAGTATCCGACACGGTTGGAAAATCAAGATTTTTTGGGCACGTGTGGGTACGGTATCCAATGTGTATCTGTAGTGTATCGTACCCATATCTGTATTGGATACGGGGATACATGCGCCCGGGGAGGGGTAGGGGCATATCTAGCTACTCTGAATTATACCCCAACCAAAGCCAAACAACAAGGAACACACTCAACACCTCTAAACAGCAAGCAACTCATAGGGAAGAAGGGGTGAATCATGCCCAGAAACTCATATCAGGTCTGCAACAGCTTATCAATCACACCCAAAAAGCTTCCCAATGCCCAAAACCATGTCCCATGGACTTAAAATTGAAGTAACACTTGAAATCATACCTCCAAACACCTTACGACTTGTATTAAGATTGGACTTGTCTGATATGCAAATCTGAGCACATGACAGGTCTGCAATGCCACAAACAACATGCACAGTGATCTGGAAGGACCTCACTGTGACCCCAAAAGGATGTCCAAATCGCTCCAAACTCCTACAAATAGTTTCTAAACTGCCCAACGCCACTTAGCAGCTATGAAAGTTCAAGGGAGAGTGCAAAAATCACACCCATCAATGAACAACTCCCAATATGGTACAACTTGCCTAAGAATTCGTGCCAACAATAATAGGCCCCAAAAACTCTTCCAAAAAACTTTGCAAATAAAAACAAACACCTCCAAAATTTGCACTTCATAAATTTTGATAATCTTCATTCTTTTTGAAACCCTAAGACTGCAACAATGAACAATGGTGATTCCTGAGGTAGAATCACTCCAGCCAGCTAGGGATCATCTCTCAGATCCGAAACGAGTGATATGATGAGGGTTTTCATCCTCAACCAATCCTTGGAAGAACTCTCTATTCAATCCAACAACATCCTGTTATGTGTGCAAACTTGAATCATGCAAATGAGAGTCCCAAACCTCCTTTTATAGATTTTTCGTTGCTTTTTCGAAAAAGTGTCTTTTGCTTTTTCGTTGCTTTTTTGAAAAAGCGCTTTTAAAAGAATAACTTTGTCCCCTTTTCACCTAAGCATCCAACGTGGGGAAATAACCTTTTCACTTTATAATATTTAACATTAAAGTAATATTTAAACATTACTTTATGACTTTAGTGTAAATATTAAAATATTCCCAAGCACCTTGCGAAAAGTGCCAACAAGGCATCCGAAACAGAAACTGATTGCTTACTAAAAATAGAAGTGTTCTCCAAGAAATGTGGAGAAAAACCTAGATGGCCAAAAATGCGACAAAGCTCATCACCACCATCCTAAGGGACAAGGAACATCACCACACCACTGGATGCTGAGAAAAACCATCACTGAGCTCTCTAAGAACCTCGGAGCCCAAACTGGAAGCTGATAATAACATCTGAAAGCATCTTATGACTCTTCTAAACCTCCCAAGTTCACTGGTAACATCAATTTACCCCTCTGAATAAAATGTGCTAGACAATTTTTTCTTGGAATTTTCACAACACAACCAACACTAAGCCAACTTATTTGCGTTAGCTCTCCAAAATAATAAGCAAACTAAAAACACTCAACACCAAGAATGTGCCCTAAAACCCGATGTGGATGAGGGGCTAGCATATGGTGGAGATAAATGCTCACTAACTGAAAGTAAATTACACCTGAAAGTAAAGAGGCGGTGAACTAGCCATGAACAATTTCCGCATTTCCACTTTTCAGTGGGGGGAAAAAGACAATAAAACAAACTAATTCATCCGCTACGGCGGGCATCCACTCATGAGTGAGAATTCACCACTTTTCAGTGGGTACAAAGAGAGATTGACAAGTTCTTTTTCCATACTGGCGGTAAACCATCCAGGGGTTACAAATGTGAAAACTTAACACAAGTAAAGCAGTAAAGAAGGACTGAAATAGTACTATTGTTATTGGTCTTACAATGTAGAGAACTAATGCAAATTACAAGTGAATTACAATAGCTTCAAAGCTTAATGAACAAAGATGATCTCCCACTCAAAATCTCTCAATTATTGAAGTTATGAACTGAAATCAAATTCTGAAATAAATCTGATATAAAATCTGCCAACTGAGTTTTCAAAACCAGCAATCAACAACATATCAAAAGGACGAATCTCTTACCACACTTCACCCAACTTCAATGAGGCTGCAAAGTCTTCAATTCCAATGCTAGCCAACCAAATAACCTGAATTTAAACAATTCAAAGCAGCCACCAAAGGGAAAACTCGAGCTTCAATGTAGCTGCAATAGTTACTCTAAGCTTCTAAACTCATATATGAATTGGAACTTCAAGAAACTGAGCATAGAATGGAAAATGAAGGTCTGATATAAATTTTCCATAAACCCCAATTCAGACCAGCATGCTAAGACTCCATCGAATTGCTCATATCTTCATCTATGTCTCACCAAAATCAAATGAGACTGAAAAATAAGCCTTCTCAAAGGCTAGGTGTCCATGAAAGAACAATTTCAAGACACATACAACGCTGAAATCTGCCCAGCAAACCAATATAAACTTCAAAGACAAGGGACGGCTTAGGAAAGAAGTCGACCTTGTCAAATAAAATGGATACTTGCTCAAGAAATCTGCCAATGTACAAATTGCAACGCCTCTAGCATAGGTTTCATTAGGTCAAATACCCATAAGCAAATAAAAATTCATACAAGAGCTGCATATAAAAATCACCTTCAGCCATGAATGAACCAGCAAGCTCAAAAACTGAGAAATACATCAAATTCTCCAACAATGAAGCTCAATGTGCACTTCTGAATGAAGCACACTCTCAATCTACCATCTAGGGAACCATTGTTTCAGGCCCGAAGAATGGGGTCAAATTGCTAAGCTTCCCCTTAGCCAGGTTCTGAATTCAATCCAACAACATTTTGTTATAATTTTCCAAAGATACCAAAAGCTGGAGCAAAAGCCTTCTTAAATAGAACTTTGAGGTGACTCTTCGAATTCCATCATTTTCCCTCCAAAAGAGATGTTGAAGCTCATATTAAAATATTTTAATCTTTTAAATATTTAATTCACCTCTTCCATAGGCATCCAAGTCTTGAGGAGACAATAAACATTATAAAATATTTAATTCCCTCTAGAAGAGGCATCCACCCTTCAAGACCACACTTTAAAACAACTTTAAGTCATAACATTAGGCCAAGGGGGCCAATTTGAAAATATAACATTAATGACTTAAAATAAATCATTTTACCAAAAAGGGCCTCAAAATGCTGAAAGCCAATTATGCTCCAAACTGCATTGCCTGAAATGCAAACTGAGCTAACTGCTGATGCTATTGCCAAAGTAGCCTTGCCAGAAATAGAACTTACTAAAAATAGTAAATTTAGAAAAGTTGCCCAATGACTTTGCATGTCATGTCACTGTGAAGCTCTCTGAAAACCAGAAAGAATCCGCAATCCTCATACATGCAAACTTTTTTTAGAACCCCTATAAAATAGGAAACCCTAGTTTCACCTTTGACGAGCCTACGGGCTTCCGGGAACAGGCTATCAAATACTGAAGAACGTATGGCTAAAAATGGGGACATTACACTGAACATGTTGACACAAACCCAAAAAGTTAACGCCAACTACAAACCAAGAGAGCCCGAAAAAGGGGGCATTACAAATTGTTGATAAATTTGAAAAAGTGTAGTTTTATGAAAGAGGAATTGGTGTACCTAGGCTTTGTTATTTCATGGCAAGGATGAAGGATGGATCCTAAAAAGGTAAAAGCCATTGTAAATTGGTCATCACCAAAGAGCATGTTTGAGGCAAGAAGTTTTCAAGGTTAGCAAGCTTCTACATGAAGCTTATAAGAAATTTTAGGCTTTAGCAGAATATGTGCACCAATCATCGAGATTGAGAAAGGAAATAGGCTTGATTTTTCATGGAGAGCAACAAGAAGGATTTTTCATCTCCTAAATTAGAAGATAATAGCTCAACCTGTATTGGCTTTACCAAATTTTAGCAAGGTGTTTTAATTAGATTGTGATGCAAGTGGAACAACCTATAATGTCCCTAATTTCCGAGTAGCCACCAGGAAGTTTAATATAATTAATTAAATATTAATTTGTCATGAAATAATATTTTGGACATTTATAATTAATTAATTAATTAATTATTAAAGTGACTTTATTAAAGGAATGGAGAAGATATTAATAAAGTTACTTTAGTGGAGCAAAATATTCTAAGTTACCAAGTTCTTCATTTTAGCCCCCCGAACCGACCAAAATACGTGTGGGTTCTGGTTCGGGTTCGGTCCTTTTGTGGGTTCGTCTGGGTTCTCCATTTGCTACCCAGGTTCTCTGTGGGTCCTTTTGTGAAGGACCCACAGAGAACCCGAGTAGCAAATGGAGAACCCTGGCCAAATCCGTGGAGAACCCAGAAGAACCAGGGCGGACCCACGTCATCCAGCCCAGAAAAAGGCAAAAACTCAACTTAAAAACATAAAATAAAACCCTAAAAAGTGCCCAAATTGCCTTATATTGACTTGGCTGACCAAATGAGGTATTACCGTATGGCGTATTTCATTGTTTCAATATTCTATGGCATTATGATTATAATTTTGAGCATGCTTATGAGTCTATGGCATTATGTTTATAATTTAATAATTTATAAATTATATATATATATATATACTCCCGTACCCGTACCCTAGGAAAAAAATTGTCGTACCAACGTACCCGAAACCGAACCCGAACCCAAACCCGAACCCGCATCTGAATCCGTACCTAAACCGACAACTTAGAAAATATTTAAAAATAAAATATTAAAAGGTGGTGAAAATGAATTCATTGGGATCTTTTTGGAAAATTATTATTCTCAGGAGAAAATTGGAGATCTTGATTTTAGAGGTTCTGAAGACTTGGGGACGAGAATACAAATCCTTTTGCAGGTTGGATTCACTTCAAACACTTGAAATCCAAAACCATGACTCTTTTGTAAATTAGGTCCTCATGCCACACGAAAGGGACTTTCGATGGACATATTGTTGGACATATTGTGAAGCCATCCCTCCTAAAGGTAGAGTGAAATCCAATTTTTGTGGCCTTCAAAGCAATGGAGGCAATTATCTCTTCAAATGGCTTTTGGCAAGGGCACCAAGCCATGATGTGAAGGTTTGCAATCAATGCCCTCCAAACGTCATTCAAATATCCTTGAGGACTCTTGAGTTCTATTCACAAAATAAGGCAAAGAAGGAAAGAAAAGGCACACAAGCTGGATTAGCTTTTTTTGAGGCCAAAATCAATCATTTTGGTGAGGAAATACAACCATACCAACTATGTCAAACAATGAATTTTCTATGCCTTCTTTTGTATCATATGGACCTTTCAATACTTTAACACCTTTATTAAAATCATCCTACATTTAGAGTAAAGCCATCTTTAGAAAGTCCGAGGTGGAGTAAGATTGCTTGTGAGCAGGCTAGAAAGGCCATTGCTAAGTTTTGGTAATATTCTAGCATATCATTCAATTTTACAAGTCTCCATGATAGTAGACCATGGTGGATGCTAGTTGCAAGTCTCGAGTTAAAAGCCTCTTGCTATGATACTTTGAGAACAAATATGTTGACAAATCTGGTCCAAGATTTAAGCAATTTCCATTCAGATCATTGCAAACAATGACATATGAAAGGTTGTGTGATTCTATAAGATGGGTGAATGGATTGGGATCAATTTCCTTGTTGCATCAAAGATTGACACAATATTCTTGGGATCATTAGAAGCATCAAATAGAGTCAAATCAGTGCAAGCATTATTCACTCTATTTGATGAGATGATAGTTGACAAAGGGCTACAAAACTGGTCCAATTTATTACAGATAATGTCATTGCTTGAGTTTCTTCTAGTAGACTTTTAATGGAGATGTATCCCTTTATGTTTTGGACTACATGCACAGTTCATTGTCTCAATTTAACCTTGGAAGACATTGGCAAAATTCCATGTGTTAGGTCCATAGTAGAGAGGTTCAAAACTATCACAAAATTCATCTACAATCACATGATGTGCACCTTCACAAATGAGAAGCAACTACTTCAGCTTGGAGGAACAAAATTTCCCTGCCACTTCTTTGCTTGCATATTCTTTATACCCAAAAGATGAATTTGTTTTGAATGAGTGGTTAGACTCTGCCTTTGCCAATAATATTATGGCTAGGCCATGCTAGATTATGGTTATGCCACAAGATTTTGAACAAAGGCAAAGGAGATTGTGTTATTTTAGAGTTGATATTCAGAGAATTGGAGCCAGTCAATGGAGAGAAATTTCTAGTGGACTATCATATGAGGCCATGGATAAGGCCAAAGTAGGTATCAAGGTGAGGACATTTCCCAAGCTCATCTCTATCAATGAGGACATGCAAATTCCAATATGGGAGGATCATTGATGAGACATGGGATTGAAAACTCATTGCGCCTTCCACATCACTAAAACTTCCTAAATCCAACATTATTTTACAATGACTCTTGCCTCACTTCCTAAATCCAACATTATTTTACAATGACTCTTGCCTCACTAAAGTGGTGATATAGAATTTTCAAATAATTCAAAATATTTTTCCCTAAATCACAAGATTAATGAGAAGCCCTTGCAATATTGCCCTCATACCAACAAGAAAAGGGGTTTTTTGCCACTATTGTGTTGTAGAAGGTAGGACCGCTTTTAAACTAGGTATTTGCAACCAACTTTTCTCTTTTAATCTTAGTGTTTAAAGTTTTTGTTTTAAGTTTGAAATAAATTATACTTGGCTAAGTCACATAGTTCACTAAATCTTATGATAGAAATTTGAAATCTAACAAAAATCACAAAATTCCTTAAAACCATAGTTACCGGGAGATGCATCCCCTACCCCTTGAGACACATCTCCAGTACTAAGACGTCTCCAACAGAGCTGAGATGCGGACGAAGACTCCTAACATCTCTTGAAGTCTCCCGCTCAGAAAAGTGTCGTCTCTTGTGCGTCTCCCATTGCATAAAAGCCAAAACACATGAAAACATTGAAAAGTAATGAAAATAAACTCGTTTTAAACTTAGGTTTTCCCATGCTCCTGCTGAAAACGCAAGTATCATGTGTAGATGATAGATTTCTGTGTTTTTTGTTTTTGTTTGCATATCAGCCTATCAAGCTATCAATATTTCTGAATTTCAATATGTAATCAAATATTAAATATCAAATGTGTAATGTCAAATGTGAACTATGATTATGAAGTATGAACTCTTTGACTCTTTGACACAATGGCATTTGTGTATTTAAAGTTAATGTTCATTGTTAAACTTTACTACTGCTCTTATTTTGAAAGTTCAATGTCATGATATTTTCTATAAATTATTATTATTTTGTATTTATATTAAAAAAAAAGATGGCATCTCCAAGTACCCCCTGTCTCCTTTTTTTAAAGTTGTACCGTACTACAGCTCTCTAAGACTAATCTCCTAGCAACTATGCTTCAAATTTGTTTGAAATTGTTACTAAATTCATGAAATTTGCAATATGTAATATACTAGGGTCAATTTTGCAACAAGCAGTCCAAGTAACTACAACATTCATGTTTTTTAATAGAAAAATATAAAGAACAAAAAATCAATTAGACAAGTCAATTTCTTTATTATAAAAATACAAATAAAAAAAATTAATCACTCTCAAGGACCATGTCAATGTTGCAATGCAGGTTGACACCCAATAAAAGAAAACTTTTGTTTATAAACATCTATATTAGTTTTAAAATTTTATGTTTAGATTCAACATTTTTAATAAGTTATTTTTTTGTTTTATTAAGGATGAATTGACAACACAAAGCAACTTTTGCGCCTAGCACTCAAACCAATAGGATGACTCGCTATAACCTCTTGGTCATGCCTAAAGAGGCTGCACATTCCAACATGACACTTTAATCAACTTTTGAACTAGATACCATCTTGTGTTTTTCAACAACTCTAACCGCTAGGACTAAGCCTAAGGTAGTTTTTATAAATATTTATTATTTTATAAGCTATTATTATATGTTTAATGAATTAAGGTTAGATTTTAATTTTAAAATTTATTTAGATATTAATTTTAAAATTTTATTTAACTTTAAATATATAAAATTTACTTAATTATTTAATTTTAATATTTTCAAACTAACTAATTATTTAATATTTTTTCACTATAAATTTAATATAATATATTTAAATAAAAATTAAATTGTAGATTTACAATTCAAATTTAGTTGTACTTTTTTTAAGAATTGCAATGAATGGAAAGGACGAAAGGTTGACATAGTAAGTTGAGGCTTCATCACATCAAAATGGAATTCAAATGAAAGAAAGGTAATATGAAAGAAAAATTCACTAAAGTTAGTTGACGAAGTGTTCAAAAATGTATAATGGAAGAAATTTAGAAGTTTAAAATTAAGCTAATTATTCAAAAATTCCTTTAAATTGGTGAAAAGAGAAGATTTCTCCACTATGTAATGTCCCCTTCTCAGTAGCCACCTGGAGGGCGTTTTAACCTTTAATTATTCCTGAAAGGCTAAAAGGAGAAATAAGGGAATAATATTAAATTAATTATTTGTAAAGTTATCTCAATAAAATAATATCATAAAGATAGTTTGATATTTAATTAATTTAATAAAGTGACTAAAATAAAATGTTATATTATAAAGTCACTTGACAAATAAAATATTATTATTTTCTAGAAACTTCTTGGAGGTGATTGTGAATTCTTTTTAAGGAGTTTATTGCAAGCCATTTGACATATCTTGAGTTCATCCACTTTCATGCCTGTGAGGTATAAGCTTGAATTCTTGCATTTGCTCGAGGGTTTGAAGACTCTAGAGTGCCAGTTTCGGTTGTGAAATATCAACCCTAGCTGGATTTGTGTGGGAGATATCTTAGTCTCTCAATTGGAGCAAAATTTTGTGGCCTTTGGCCAAATTTTGGATTGACACGAGGAATCGATTCGGAGAAATATACTCAGATTTTGAAGAAGACATTTTCAGTTGGAGTTTGATATTTTTTGCAGCTTGAAGGAGATGACTTTGCTGGGTATGATCATCATTTAATTTCAGTCATTGAGGCGATTTTGTAGAACATTGAACAAGGTTCGATTTTGAAATTGTAGGGTGATTTAGGGAAGGACGACTTGGTTTATCTTGTGGGGAAAATCGTAGTCATTGGAGAAGAGCCCAGCGCTGCCTTTGCTGGTGTGATTTTGATGTTAGAAGGCTGATAAAAAATTGTCTTGGCTCTTGAAGGATCGCTGGCCATCACTAAGTATAGTCGCTGCCCATTTTGCATGATAAGGACGGCTTCTACAAGAGATTCGATCACTTTCAGATTTCTGCAATCACAATCTTCAGGCATCATTTTCCAGGTTCTCTATTCAAGTTGTAATCTTGCATTTCTGAGTTAGTTTGCATCTCATCATATCACTGCTCCTATAGCAGCATTCTAATTGCATTTAGCACATAATAGATTGCTGCCTTATCAGCAGCATTGACATTGTAATGTTGTTAGTAGATAGGTCTTCATCAACATTTGATAGCAAATCAATCATAATCATATTTGCCAAAGGATTGTAATCAAATTGGTGGTCTAATTTGCAATATCATGGAGTTAGGAGTTTGGCTGCAAATTGTTTGACAAAATGTCAGTTGGTTGTAGATGCACATTTTCATAAAGTTTAGTCATTTATATGCATTGGAAAATACAAAAACATCTTGCATTTCATTTCTATTGCATTGGTAGACATCTAGCATTGATAGACAAGTGTTCAAACATCATTTGCATCATTCAAAACCAAAACAAATCAAACAGAAAGCAATTACCAGCAATCTTCAGTTTGCACACCAAGTGTTTGTCAAAATTCCTAAGGCAAAAAATAAGACATTCTACATCAGATTTGGCAAGCTATTTTACACACTACAAGCCAATGTAATGTCCCCAATTTAGCCCTACGCTCCTCTTGAGGTTTTAGCCTATTTTCGGAAACTCGTAGGCTAAGCTGAAGCGAAAATTAGGGTTTCCTATATTATAGGAGGTTTCAGATGCATTTTTGAAGGCTTGCAAGAGTTTGGAAGTGTGCTTCTGGGTTTTTCTAGGTTTTTAGAGAACTTCAGAATGGTGTAACATGCATCTCCATCTAACAACCTTTCCAGGCACTTACTATTTATAGTAAGTCATGTGGGCTTCTCGGTTCATGCTCAGAAGGCGTTTGGAAACACTTACTATTTATAGTAAGTCATGTTTACTGCTCAGTTGATGTTCAGATGAAGCCTTGCAAACTTACTATTTATAGCAGTTTGCTATATTTGGTAAGTCCATTTATAGCAGAATCATTCTAGCGGTAGTTCAATAATCTACAGTTTAGTGTGACTAATCAGTTTGGCTTTTTGTTGAGTTGAAGTAAACTTACTATTTTTAGTAAGTCTATTTGTGGTAGTGGCATTATTAGCAGCATCAGTTCAGGACATCATTCTATTTCTGGTAGAATCAGTTTGGGTGTTGGTTTTGGCTTTGGCTTCTATTCCTCCTTGGACTGAGTTCCAAACTTAGTCAATTTTCATATCTTGAAGTTGCACCCCACGCCTAGGCTTGATGACTTCAAGTTGTTTTAATGAAGGGGACTTAAAGGGGGTCGAATTTCATATACATTTAATGTTTATTTTTAAATGTATATCGTGCAACTTAAAGTTGGACACCAAAAACGGAGATGAATAATATTTCATTAAATTTAAAATAAAGTGACTAATGGCGTCCCTTGGAGGAATTGGAACAATTTCTTGTTGGGAGATACAGATTGCTTCATTTGCCAATTGAAGCTTATATATTGGTGTTTTGCTAATGGTTTTTTATCTGGGAAATTTGAAAGTAAAGTTATGTTGTTGCTTTGAAATCCAGAACCTAGCTAAGGGGAAGCTTAGCATTTTCAATCCATCCTTCGGGCCTGAAACAATGGCTTCCTAGGTGGATCATTGTGACTATACTTCACCTTGGAGTGTAGATGGAGCTTCAAATTGATGATATCAAACGGGTTGTTGATGTAAAGCCTGTTTTCTGAGTTGTTGATTCGCCATGGCTGAAGCTATTTTTTGTTCATAGCTTCGTCACTGTTTTTTGTTTCGTTTTGGGTATTTGTCCATGTTGTTTCACTGTGAAGGGCGACCCTTTCTGGGAGTTTTCAGAATTTTTAGTGAAGTTTCTAATTTTTGGGAGAAAGTCGACCCTTCCTGGAGGCCGTATCTTTCTTCTTGACTGTCTTGGGAATCATGCTAGTTGTTTCTTTCTGTTTTGGGCTCGTTTTCTCAATGGAGGTTGGACGCCTAGCTCTTAGTTGTTGACTAGCTGTGGTTTGAGAGCTTTCCGAGTTGAATTGAAGAAGATACGTCCATTATGGTGAATTCTCACTTTGCTGATCTGATTTTCTGTATTTCATGTTTCTGATCAGATTAGTTAGAAATTGTTATAATGTTGTTCTGAGTTTCTTTCTATATCATTTTGGCATTGTAAATGTTAGAGGAAGTGTTACTCTAACCATTGAGTGTTTTTGGAAGCATATCAATCTCATTTGCAGCTGTATGTTATTTGTTTGTGAGCTGATTAGTTGTACTAACAACCATTGTCTCATTGCTACAATTTATAGTTTATTTTATACTTCCACGATTGAGTGGTTGAGTTTAATAAAGCTTCTTTAAATTAATGTTGTATTCCCCCCACGAAATAAGTGGTTGTGAGGATTTGTATACCCCCATTGTACAAGTGGAAGTGTGGTTACATGGCTAGCTTACCGCCTTAAAATTATTGTAATAATCACACCCATTGAATAAGTGGAGTATTCCCACCGCTCGTGGATGCATGCAAAGTAGAAGAAGTGTTCTTTCAATTTGATAATTAGCACTCCACCATATGTTAGCACCTCGCCTTCTAAAAGATCTTGTGTGCACATTCTTGATGTTGAGTTTAGTTCTCCTTTTCAATTGTAATCAAGTCAATTATTGAGTTATTAGATCCTAGGGATCCTCTGACTCTATGCCCGCCCCTCTTCCTTAATTGGTTTTAGGGCGCATTCTTGGTTAGAGTTTATTTCAGCATCGTTTTGATTTGGAGCTAATCTTAACGGGTGCATGATTGCATTGTATGTGAACTAAAAAATCAAGAAAAAATTAAGGGGAACATTTCAGCCAAGTTGTGGAGTTTCACTAGCAACTTGCCATGTTCAAAACTTTCACCTCTTGGCAAGATTAACTTGTTCCACTTCTTGGCAACAATAAGCAAAATCTTCACTCGGTATCAAGTTTCAAAAGCTCCACTTGGAGTTGAGTTTCAAAGGTTCCACTTGGTATTAAGTGATTAAAACCTCCACCTTGCGTCAAGTGGAGAAAACTTCACCTATCATCAACATTAAAGATATCCACAACTTCACACCTATGTCAAAAAAAATAACTTTTTGGTGCCTATCAATTAAGAGTTCTACTTGGCATTAACTTTCAAAAGTTCCACTTGGTGTTAATAAACCAAAGTTCCACCAAAAAGAAACATAGGCATCTAAGCTCCAACAAGCACCAAAATAGCATGTTTTTCCAAAAAAACAAAGCAAAAGTGGTGCCTAAGTTATCTTACAAGCCCGATTCAAGGATGAAAGGCAAATAAAGCAAAATTAAGGAGAAAATTTGATGAACTTGAGCCCTCCTTCAAAAATGACAACCAAGATGAGAAAGATAAGATGGAAAGAATGTGTTGGAAACTTATTTTTATATTATTTTCCAAAACATGAAGATTGAAGGGCTTTCAAACTTTGTTTTAAATTATTATTTTATTATTTGTCATTTACACATAAATTGTAATGAGAGTGGCTGCTAGACTTATGCTGCAGAAATTGTCAATTTAAGGTTGAAGTCAAGCTAATGTATTAGGTGTTTGTAATGTCCCTTTTTAGCTCATTCCAGTTTCTCATTGGTTTAGCCTATTAGCTGACCCTTGTAGGCTAATACAGATGGTTGAGGGTCTTGTTTGGCAGATATCTGAGTGTTTTCTTCTCCAGAGCTCAGTTTGGTTCAGGATTGGCCTTCGTTCAGTGATTCAGGACTCAATTTCACACAGTTACTATTTATAATAAGTCAACAGGTCATGAGAGTCTGGTGTTTCTATTTATAGTAAGGCACCTGGACATGTGGTGATTTCAGTGTTGATCCCAGTTTTTAGTTGGCCTGGCAAAATAAGGATTAATGTGCAAGTTATATCATTTAATTATTATTAAAGGTGACTTTAATAATAATTAATCATTAAAAGCATATTATAAAGTTATATTATAACTTTATGTTTAAAGGGGGCATTTAATGACTTAAAGTACATTAAATGATATTTTGATTTGGGCGTCACTTATGAGGAATTATTATTAAGTTATAAACTGCTCATGAAATATATTAAATATCATTTAAATGATTTAAAAGAAGCTTCTAGAGGGGATCGACCCACTTGGGAAAAGTATATAATGGCTTATCAATAGCACAAAAAGAATTCATTCAGGATTTTGATATTTGGCTTTGAAATGTTTTTTGTGGAGAAGAGGAAACCTAGGGTTTCTGCAATTTCTACATTTCTTGATCATTGGGAATGAAACATCTCATTGATTCGCATACCTGAGGTTGTGAAAGATCTTCCGAAGGATTGCCTATGAGATTGGCTTCACCCAGGAGTCAATATTGAGTTTATTGGTGAGTTGTTCAGAAAGGGTTTTGAAGATATTTTGTGCTATCAATGAAGATCATTTTCAAATTGTGAGGGCATTGATTTGAGGAACACTTTCAACTGGTTTGGCATCGACTTGGAAAGGAGCCAAGTTATTAAGCATCATTGAATATCATTTGTGGAAGGACGATTTGGCAAAGAGGAAATCAGTTTGGTTTGGTCATTGCTGTGAGGAGTTCACAATCATTAAGTTCGCTATTTGGCAGCATCATTTCATAATAAAAATCGTGGGCTGATAAAGAAGGAAGTCACTGCTGTGTGTGAAGCAATTCAGCATAATAAATATATATAAAAATTGTGGCTTGCCTTGGAGGGATCGCAGCATGTCTACAAGCCGTGGTTTGAATCAGAAGTTGCAATAATAAATCGTGGGAACTCTATAATCAAGATCGCAGCCCTTGGAGGAGAGATCGTTGGGTTATCATCGGCATAATGAGATCAATTAGTTGCTGCAATCAAACATTATATTCCAGGTTCTTCTAATCGCATTTCATATCATTAAGCTAGTCATCATTCTTGTAAAGTCGCTCTCATAAAGTGATTGTAGCTGCATTCGTCATAATTGGAAATCATTGTAAGCCAAGAGTCTTGGCAAGACATTATACTCAGATTAGTATCAGTCTCTGTAATCAATCTATGCATTTCAATAAGGAGATATAAGGTTGCATCATAAGTGTTTGAGAAAATGTCATATGATGTAGATGAAGATTTCAGTCATTATTATGCATGCCAAATGTTTGTAGTAATGTCTCTTTTGCTGTAGGTGCATATTCAATATCATTTCAGTCATTTAGTTGCATTGGAAAGTCATAAATCCATAGTGGTATTGCATATTCATCTTATATCAGTCATTTGCATATCTTAGTTCAAGTTTTATGAATGCATATGCTCTCTAATAACATCAAAAACATACCAAAAATACAAAACATCAGAAAACTATCACCGGAAAGTGCCGAGTCTCAGTTTGGGGAGAACTAGGGTTCTTACAGTGTTTGCAGTGAAAGATAGTGAATGTTATGCTTATGCTACAAAAACCATTCCACTGTGCAATGTCCCTTTTCCAGTCTATTCCAACACTTTTGGAATCTCCGACTTTCTAAGAGTGTCAACTTTATCAAGATGGTATTCTAACAGTTGTAGATAGTTCTTGGAGCCAAGACGAGTACAATGGTACTTTCCATGTGTAGATCCAATAGTCTAGGAGCACTCCACACTTCTTGGAGAGGACTGTCATCTTGGGAGAGCACCAAGTTTCAAATGAACAGTTGTCATATGCACTTTTGGTGTTAGTGATAAGGTCGAAAATCATAATTGTCATATTTTAATATTTTCAGTAACTTTAGTGGTTGTGAGGAAAATAATTAAAATATTAAATGGTTAAATATTTAAGTTGTCAAAAAGTGCAAAATTAAAAGACAACTTATGTTTAATTATTTACAAGGGCAATTTATCAAGTTTGGAGGGAAAAGGTGTTTTTTTAATTAAAATCTTTTAGGGTTGGCTGGAAAAAGCATAAAAAAATAAAATATTGTCAAAGGAAATTCATTCTATCATTGCAGATTTCTAGAAACCCTCATGCAAAGCTTTTGTTCAGCGTTCTTTCTGCAGGACGAAAACCCTCTTGGTCGCTTAGGAATTGGAGGATGAAAATCTTCTGATTCATTTTGTTGGCTTCACATAGAGGTCAAAATTGAGCTTACAATGGAATTCATAGGCTCTACAAGTTTATTATTTTTGAATAAAATTATAAATCCAAAGTTAGATTGTCGATTGATCACCATAATCAGCCATACCTTTCGAAAATGCAAAGGAGCTGTACCATTTGAAAATAAAAGAGTCATACTATTGAAAGACCTACGTGGAGGTTAAATGAGGTCAATAAATTCAAAGGTAAAGTATTCATTGAAGATAATTTTGGTTGACACAGAAAAATATTTCAGAAATTAAAGGGCCATTGCAACAATCTTTTGGGCAATGTGGCAGAAAAAGACAA
Organism: Sequoiadendron giganteum; assembly: GCA_007115665.2. NCBI lineage: Eukaryota > Viridiplantae > Streptophyta > Pinopsida > Cupressales > Cupressaceae > Sequoiadendron > Sequoiadendron giganteum. The sequence continues at coordinate 320,596,764 of CM021107.1, read as the reverse complement.
AAAGGAGGATTAAAAGAATTGCAGGTTTTGTTGTTGACCACTATAGATTTGAATGCTTACAATTATTGAATGAGTTTTTTTAAAGACTGCAACACTATCCCTCCTTAGCCACCACCTATAGAATTTAAGAAATTCTTCAAAAAAAACAAGATAGCAAATTGCAAGCAACTACAAGAATAAGCAGGTTGAAGATTCAAAATTTATTATTTGTGTTTTTAGCCAACCCCACTAAGTGAAAAGAGGCATGGGAATTTTGTAGAATTTTAAAGGATTAATTTTTAGCTGCCCAACACCCACTTTGGAAGCATAAACAATTCTAAGAAATGTTTTGTTGTCTTTTTACCCAAGCGCACTATCTTGTGGGGCGCATCCACACTATAAAGGCCAACGCAAGAAATTGAAGTAGGCATTGCTAGTATAAAGACTTCAGGAACTTGTTTTGGCCTAAGTAATCAGCACCGCCCAAGACAAAAATCAAGTTATTTTCCTATTGTGATGTAAAAGCTATTAAGAGTCATTTAAATAATATTTTTCCAAATAAATATCTAGTAAATATTTTGTTTGCTGCTGTAGTATGCATTTAAGCAAATTTCGAAAAAGGAATATTTATTTTTCAGATGCAAATTTGCTCAAATGCATACTACCAACAGCAAATGAAATATTTACTAGATATTAATTTGGATCAATATTATTTAAATGATTCTTAATATTGCCTCCTTTCACATAGTATGGCTGGCTAACAACCCAAACAATAAATTTTGAATCTTCAACCTGCTTATTCCTGTAGTTGCCTGCAATCTGCTGTCTTTTTGTTGTTAAGGATTTCTTAAATTTCTATAGGTGGTAGCTAAGGAGGGATA